>KV021482.1:187575-227981 GCA_001598015.1 Dorcoceras hygrometricum | reverse complement strand
TTTTAAAAGCAAAATCTGAAACTGCCGACCAGCTGATACGTCTTTTGAAACCTTTACAAAATGACAGATCTTGTTTAGTCAACCGGATAAGAAGTGATCGTGGTACTGAATTTTTAAATAAAAAATTGACTTCTTATTTGGAAGACTTAGGGATAAAGCATGAGCTTTCAGCAGCTAGAACTCCTCAGCAAAACGGGTTAGCTGAAAGGAGAAACCATACTTTAAAAAAAGCTGCTAGGTCTATGATGCTTATTTCGGTATTTCTCAAAAATTTTGGGCACAAGCAGTTAACACAACTTGATATACTCAAAACAGATCTATGACTAATAGTATGCACGATAAAACCCCATATGAGTTCTGGAATGGCAAGAAACCTGATATATCTTATTTCAGGGTGTTTGGGTGTAGATGTTTCATTCATAATAATGGTAAAAAGCACCTAACAGCCTTTGAACCAAAATCTGATGCAGGTATCTTCCTACGTTATTCAGCTGTGAGCAAGGCATATCGTGTGTTCAACAACAGAAGTCTGACAGTTGAATAATCCGCACACGTGGTGTTCGATGAGACAAGCTTCAGATCCAATTCGGCTGCAAGCCTACATGATTTGTGTTCACGTCTGGAATCAACAAGTCTTGATGAATCAGATAATGACGTGCCACAACGATTTTCAGCTGAAACACAACAGGATCAGATCTCGCCAGGTGTACCAACTGTTGGAGGAGGAGAAAACAACCTTCAACCAGATGTTACTCAACCAGCTGTTGCTCCAACAGATGCTGTTCAACCAGATAGTGCTCAATCAGATGTTGCACAAGCACACTCCACTATTCATAGACGAACATCTGATGAACAAGATACAAGCACGCATCAATTGGTATCTAGACCACCAGCTGAAGCATCAGTCGCAAGCACATCACATCAGTTGGAATCCAGACCAACAACTGATACAAGAGCTGATCCAAGCTCACATCTGGAACAACCATCTCAAAAACTGGAACCTGATGCACAAGCCAATAACGAAGAATATCAATTGGTATCAGCTTATCCAGCTGTTGTAATCTAGACAGACACTCAAATGCAACAAGGAGAAAATACCTTTGGATATGATCTCCGGTGGAATAAAAATCATCCACCTGAGCAGGTCATAGGTAACATTCATTCTCCTGTTCTCACACGAGGCCAGCTATCACATGATCATTTGATTCTGCATTCATCTCTCATATAGAACCTAAGCAAATAGATGAAGTCTTAGTTGACCCCAGCTGTATAGATGCAATGCAAGAAGAATTAAATCAGTTTAAGCGTAACAATGTATGGAAACTTGTACCTAGACCCTCTAATCATTCAGTCATATGAACTCTTTGGGTCTTTAGGAACAAACTGAATTAAGATGACGTTGTAACTAGAAATAAGGCTAGACTGGTTGCACAAGGATTTAGGCAGATGGAAGGTATAGATTTTGATGAGACCTTCGCACCAGTAGCTATATTAGGAGCCATCCGCATGTTTCTTGCATATGCTGCATTTAAAGACTTCAAAGTCTTTCAGGTGGAAGTTAAGAGCGCATTTCTTAATGTAATCTTAATAGAGGATGTGTATGTTGCACAACCTCCTGGCTTCGTAAATCATACACATCCAGATTATGTTTATAAGTTGGATAAAGCTCTATATGGGTTGAAGCAAGCACCCAGAGCTTGGTATGATACACTGTCAAAATTCCTTATCGAGCATGACTTCACCATAGGCATAGTTGATAAGACATTTTTTAAATTTTTTAAAGCTGATCATGTCTTATTAGTTCAAATATACGTTGATGACATAATTTTTGGGTCAACTAACCCCAAACTGTGCCAAAAGTTTTCAAAGTTGATGCAGGATAAATTTGAGATGAGCATGATGGGGGAGCTGACGTTCTTTCTGGGCTTACAAGTACGACAGCTGGAGAATGGAATCTTCATTAAACAGGCTAAATACACGAAAGAACTACTGAAGAAATTTGGCATGGACAACTGTTCAGCAGCTGCAACCCCAATGAGCTCCTCAATCAAACTGGATAAAGACAAACCTAGATCTGCAGTTGAGGTATCACTTTATCGCGGTATTATAGGCTCTTTGCTTTACTTAACTGCTAGCATACCAGACATCATGTTTGCTGTCTGCATGTGTGCTAGATTCCATGCAGATCCAAAGAAATCACATTACATAGCCGTAAAAAGGATTTTAAAATATCTTAAGGGTACTTCCAACGTGGGTCTTTGGTATCCCAAAGACTCAGTCTTTCAACTAATCGGTTACAGTGATGCAGACTACGCAGGATGCAGGATTGATCGAAGGAGCACCAGTGGAACTTTTCAATTCTTGGGATATCGACCGATTTCCTGGTTTAGTAAGAAGCAGACGTCAATCGCAACGTCCACGGCTGAAGCAGAGTACCTCGCAGCTGGCAGCTGATGTGCTCAAATTCTTTGGATACAACATCAGCTGAAGGAATATGGCATCGATGCTTCTGAAGCGCCTATTCTCTGCGACAACAATAGTGCGATCGCGATCACCCAGAATCCAGTACTGCATTTGAGGACAAAGCATATAGACATCAGGCATCATTTTATAAGGGACCACGTGCTAAAGAAAGACGTCCAGCTGGAGTATGTGTCGACTGAGCAGCAAGTTGCTGACATCTTCACCATCCTCTACCAGACGCTAAGTTTTCTTATTTTAGAAACATATTAGGTCTCCTTGAATTGCCTTGATTTGTCTGTGTACTAAAAATTTTGTAGGTTGTCAGCTGTTGCTTAAATCAGCGGCAAGTCTGATGTTCAGGGGGAACGCGAAGACTTTCAGCTGAGGCAAGCATATTGTGTTGGAGGATATCAGTCGTAGGAGGAACTAGGATCTGATTTGTTAAGCACGACGTCAGCTGAATATGTGAAGTCTAGATATATTCAAAAGTCACATATATACATCTGATGCTTATTTATGATCAGCTCCTGCTTTAACCTCAGCGACATTAAAATCAGCAATGATGTTATTACAATCGCTGCACCAGCTGTGACGATATCAATTTTGGTGCGCGTCTTTTTAACCTTTTCCCTGTAAGGGTAAAATCTTTTCAAAATCATTTCCATATTTGTACGTGCCGTCGGATGATTTCACGTGGTTGTCATCATTCAAATCGTCACATCTACATCGTTTCTCTCTCTAACCGTTTGCAATTCTCTAAATATATTACGGCATTTCCTGTTTAATGTCTTACTTACCTTGCATACTTTTACTCTCGTGTATTCTTGTGCTCGTATGCTCTGTGTGTGTTCTCTTGCAAATCTTTTTCAGGCGTACTCTAAGTTCATCTATCAATCTGCAATGGCATCTTCTCTGTATGTCAACATTGTCCATGTTTTCTTTGACTCTGTACTTGCTATGGATAACGTCGGGATGGTGGCAATGTTTGAATCTCTTGTCTCTACTGGACTAAAATATTTCCTGGGTTGTCCCGCAGTGATTCACGAGGCTGCACTGTTGGAATTCTTTGAAAATTGATCAGTGAGAGATGGATTGGTGGTTAGTACAGTAATGGAGTAACTGCAATTCGCAGGGTTCAACAAGCAATCGATATTTCACGATCAAGGGTGTAATACTATTTGTAGTAGCGGTCCTTATATATCGTATTAACAATCAAATATGGTCGAAAGAAAGAATCTCTATTTGAGGGGGCTTCTTCCTATACCTATGAATTCCATTGGACCCAGAAATGATACATTGGAAGAATCAGTTGGGTCTTCCAATATCAATAGGTTGATTGTTTCGTTCCTATATCTTCCAAAAGGAAAAAAGATCTCTGAGAGTTGTTTCCTTAATCCGAAAGAGAGTACTTAGGTTCTCCCAATAACTAAAAAGTGTAGCATGCCTGAATCTAACTGGGGTTCGCGGTGGTGGAGGAACTGGATCGGAAAAAAGAGGGATTCTAGATGTAAGATATTTAATGAAACCATCGCGGGAATTGAGATCTTATTCAATGAGAAAGATATCAAATATCTGGAGTTTCTTTTCGTATATTATATGGATGGGATTTCGGAACAACTTCTTGCAGAAACCTTTGAGCTTCCGGTGTAGGGTTTGACAGATTTGTCGGAGATTCCTAAGGATATAGTGTTTCATACGAGGAGCATCGTCTCTCTGTCTGGTGAACCAGTGAGTACTTCAGGGAAAAATAAGGAGATGAAGATAGAGTTCCGTCTTCTCTGTGATATTCGGGCTAAAACAATATCTGTAAAGGCCGGGTCCTTCGATGCAATTACCTAGGAGAATTTTCTGATGATGGCTGCAATCACCTGTGGAGTGAGGATAAACTGGAACAGCTATTGTTCAACATTCTTAAGGACATGGTGACTGCAGGAACGAGGCAATGCCATTCAAATCAGCCTTTTGCTGGAAAATATTCCGAACTTGGTTTTGGGAGAATCCTTGGAGTTTCCTTCTTCAAAAATCCTTACAGAGAAAACAGTGCATCGCTATATCTCTCTCAATGACAAGGTTGGTGTGGAGAATGTGGCAGATGTGCCCAGGGTGAAGAAAACACCTGTGAAAAAGGCTGTGTCTAAGAAAAGACCAGCTGTTACTACTGCGGCTGAACCAGTCGTGAAAAAGAAAAGGACGACAAAGAGTAAATATGGTTCTTCAAAAGACAAATTGGAGATCTTGCCTATGGCATAGGAAGATGTACCACTTCAAATCATTGAACCAGCTGCAGCTGCACCAATAGAGCAACCTCACTCCGCACCAAAACGCAAAATCCAGAAGAATAAAAGAAGGTTGCTTCTAGGTTCTGATGATGAAATTGTTGAACAACCAGCTGCATAGGTTGCTAGTGAGACTACTGTGGGAGAACCAGCTGTAGAGGTCGCTGAAGAGATAGTTGTTGAAGGCATTGCTGAACTTGTTTCTGAGCCAGCAGTAGCAGATGTTTCTAACGCAGGTATATCTACTGCTGATGATGTTGACATCATAATTGGGCAGGTCCTTGCTGATATTGCTCAAATTGGACCAGACGAGGAAGAACAAGACGTTGGTGGATTAGATGTTGCAGGAACAGCTGTCAGTGAATCAGGTGTTGGGAAACATGCCGCTCCAAGATTTGATGAGTTGGAAAAGTGGTTTACTCTTTCCTACGAGGAATTTCATTCTCGTGACGCTGATCAACCAGTTGTAACTGCTAATGACACAGATGAGGATATGGAAACAGTGGAGTTTGGAAAAGGCTTTGAGGAACAACAGTTGCAGATTTTTTATGCGGCTGTCAGCAGGACAGATGCTACAGCTGATTATACTGTTATAGATACAGTGGAGGAAATGGAGATGGCAGCTGTTGAACAATATGCTAATGAGGCAATGTCTCTGGAAGAGATTTTGATGACAATTCCAGTAGAATGTCCTTTGACGTCTGGTTCTGGGGAGATAACGAAGATTACATTAGGCAAGAGTATCTCAATCCCCGGGGTTCATGAAGGAGACTGGTACAAGGCCAGTCTACCCAAGATCCCAGCGACTGATAAAGGGAAGGCAATCCTTATGGAAAGAGATCCAATAAAGGGAAATCCGGTTAAGGAACAACTATCTTTGATTCTTGCAGATATAGAGGTTCTTGTACAGTTACAGGAGCAGATTATAGACGATGTAGATAGATTCTTTAATTCCTTCAGTCTTAAAACGTTGGCAGCTCTACAAACAGAAGACATCTCTGCCAAGGAGGAACTTGTTTTATCATGGGCTGAAAAAGAGTCTACAAGGGTGGCTCTTCACAGGAAAACGTATGTACAGTTACAGGAGCAGATTATAGACGATGTAGATAGATTCTTTAATTCCTTCAGTCTTAAAACGTTGGCAGCTCTACAAACAGAAGACATCTCTGCCAAGGAGGAACTTGTTTTATCATGGGCTGAAAAAGAGTCTACAAGGGTGGCTCTTCACAGGAAAACGTATATTCTTACCAAATACAAGGAGTTGTTGATTCGGAAATTTTTGGACGCTCATAGAGAAAATTTTGTTCCTGGAGATGGTTCTTCTGCTGTTAATCTGAAAATACTGGACAAGCTGTCTAGTCTTCATCTTTTTCTTGTGGAAGAATTAAAAATGGAAGTACAAGCACACAGTCTTAAGTGGGACAGGACGTGTTGCTCTCAAATTTTTGAACGTCGCCCACGAGATCGAGGTGCTGCAATTGCCATAACCAACACCAATACTCGATCTACATGTTGGATTAGAACAATGATTTGTGTTGATGGTGTTTGGGTCATTGAACCGTGTGGTGATCACTGGGTAAAGATACCCCGGTGGATTGTAAATAATGAAATTTTGCGTCAGCGATCTTATGATGATACACTCCATCCCATCAGTAAATTTTTCCAGTTGATGAAGAAGCGGTGGGGAGATGTTTGTATAGAGGCCATTGAATTCTCTGTCTCTGGTAAACTCCTACCAGTTGGTTCAATAACTTTTTGCAGAGCTTTATCAGTTGTGGAGCCAGTTTCCAATTTTGGTTATCATAGACAGACAGTCGTTACTCTGGGTTGGTCTCAGTTATGTACAGCTTTTGTTCAGTATAGTTTGTTCAGTGGTTTGAGTACAAATGATATTCGCAGTTTTGTTTCCACTATTGCTTTGGACAGATCAGTGTTAAGAGATGTACAGTTAGTTCAGAGTTCAGTTTTTGTTATTCCACATGTACAGTATTTTGCTAGTTAAGCTGTAGAGGGTCAGAGGGTAAAGATATTGTTCGATCAGCGTTCTTTCTATTCATCCAGCTCAGATGATTCTTCCATGCACTTTGTTGAAGATGACATTCAGATGGAAGATGACTCTGCTCCTGATCGGTACAGTTAGTTCAGAGTTCAGTTTTTGTTATTCCACATGTACAGTATTTTGCTAGTTAAGCTGTAGAGGGTCAGAGGGTAAAGATATTGTTCGATCAGCGTTCTTTCTCTTCATCCAGCTCAGATGATTCTTCCATGCACTTTGTTGAAGATGACATTCAGATGGAAGATGACTCTGCTCCTGATCGGTTTATTTTGACTTTCTCTGCCACAGCTATCTCTGCGGATATTGCTGCTCTTCGGGAATCTTTCTCCAATCTTGTTGCTAATCAATCGAGGGATTCTCGGAAGACGAATAATGCTCTTAGCGAAGTGATGTGCAAAATCAATCATGTTGAAAGAGTTTTCCTTGACAGTCTTGCTTAGCAAAATGAAACCTTCCGGGATTTATTCAAACGTAGTCGCCAGGAAGCTCAAAATGATAAAAATGCACTGTCGCTAGCCCTAAAAGCTGTCCGAACTCAAAATGTCATATTATCGACAGATTTAGAGGCTACTAGAAAAGAAGTGAAGGATCTCAAGGCTGCGTTATCTAAGCATTTTGATGACAAATTAGCTGATATTCGCAAGAAACTTCTGGAGTTCCGCGTAGAAACACGTGGACAATTGGCTTCCCTTGGTACTCACCTTGCAGAACTCATTGCCTTTCTCACTAAGGGCAGTGATGACAAAAAGGGGGAAGATAGTAGCAGCCTCCGCCCTCAACCTCCTTCTGACGATCAAAGCCGACCAAGTGGAGGAAGTGGTGGCGGTGGCAATAGAGTAGATGAACAGAGCCGTCCTGTTGGAAGTGGTACTAGGGAAAGTGGTAGCCGAGGTGAAAGTCAGAGAAGAGGAGACAATAGTGGATCCTCAAGAAGGTGATCAAGTGGTGAGTCTCCTGTTCGTGGCATAAGATATGGACCATATCCACCAGGTGCACCACTCAAGAGGAGCGCTATTTATTGGATGACTGGAGAAAAGGATTTTTAAATTCTTTAACTCTTAGTTGTACAAATCTTATGTACAAAATTCAGTTTAATGAAATATAGATATTTCAGCAGACATTGCGCATTTTATCGTTTGATCATTTATTTAAATCAATAGGCTGCTAAGTTTTGTCATCACCAAAAAGGGAAAATTGTTAAGATAAAATTTATTAGTTTTGGTGATAACAAAATAAGACAAGAGCTAAATTCAGAAGTAACACTTGGACAGTCAGCCGTTAAAGATGATCAACTACATGTTTGGAGCAAAGTTTACTTCAGATGTTGGATTGACCAGTCAGATATTGGGATTGGATATTTCAGTTGTTATATATCAGATCTTGGTATTCGGGAATATTTCAGGAGTTGAGTTGAAGCACTCAGTTGATGGGTTACTATTTTAGAGGTTGAAGATATACAGTTATCAGGTTCTGGTATCGGGTTTTTATGTTAGTCGTGAGAGCAAATCAGATGTTGATCAAGGGTTACGCAATCAGACTTTGGTATTAATCACTAGTTGGAGATTCGCTTCAGTAGTCAACATATTTCAGTAGTTGGGTATTTATTCAGTAGTAAGTATTTTCAGTAGTTGGCTACAGTGCTTTTGATTCAGTCGTGATTGTTGTTGGAGCATTCAGTCGTTGCAACCAGCCGTTATGTCATATTCTCAATTTACAAAAAGAAGGATATTTGAGACGTTGGGTATATATTCAGGCGTTGGATATCTAATCAACAGTTGGTATAATCAGTCGTTGGTTGTTATGATCAGTAGTTGAATTCTACTTCAGTAGCGAGCATATTCAGACGTTGGGTATTTCTTTAAGAAGTGTATTCAGACGTTGGGATTCAATTGTTGATTTGATATCAGACACAACTACTCAAGTGTTAGCGTGTTTCTTAACGAACAACAAAACTACGTCATTTGGATTAATTCAGACGTTGGTTTATGCATGCATTCAGTCATTGTTACGATCAGTAGTTGGACACTCAATTGTTGCAAAGATTTAGTTGGCGTTATTTATTCAGTAGTAACAGTCACGTATTCTATCAGCGATGAACTTTTCATCTTCTTCAAGAAAGAAAAAGTTGTATTAACAATAAGAGAATTCAGGTGCAAGAAACAAATCTATTCCAACGCGATTACATATTCAAAATGGAAAGAATCAATGGTGAAGATTGAATCGTACTATTGCCTGGAATTAAGGAGACAACGTCGGTACTATTTTGGGTAAATAGTACAAAATTTACAGAGGACGTTATACGGTGATTGCACAAATATGGTAAGACGACAGATTGGCTCTGACGATGTGCAATTTACCATTTGGTGGAGCAGGATATACGGTCGCACGATTAACAGATTTTCAAAAGGCATTTTGTTACCTTAGCCAAATTAATCGACCGTTGTGAACAAGGTTTTAAACTAGCTTAAAATTCAAGCTGAAAGAAGCTCTACGCTCAACTCTCCTTCACTCCGCTATTACAAATATGGTAAGACGACAGATTGGCTCTGACGATGTGCAATTTACCATTTGGTGGAGTAGGATATACGGTCGCACGATTAACAGATTTTCAAAAGGCATTTTGTTTCCTTAGCCAAATTAATCGACCGTTGTGAACAAAGGTTTTAAATAGCTTAAATTCAAGCTGAAGAAGCTCTCGCTCACTCTCCTTCACTCCGCTATTCGTCGTCCTTATTATCTCTGAGCGCATCACACATTGAAGCTATCATTCAAAAAGCTCTCAAACTCTAAGAACAATCAATCCAGATTCCACAGAAAATACCTTCGAGTGCATCTTCTGGTTCACCTTGTGTAATCATGTTTCAGTGTTAGAAACCAGAAGATTTACAGTCTCAATAGATTTTTATCTCATTGTTTCATTCATTATTGAGTCTATAACAAACGTGCTTCACAAAGCCGTTTGAAAAGAAAATACAAGTGTTGTAAACAGCAGCTTCTACTGCTTTGTGATTGGTGTTGCTAGGAGTTCACCTGGAGCGAGGCTCGGTGATCGGGTGTTTGCAGAAGGTCTGTAACCATCAAAGCTTCTAGTGGAACCTTCCTGAAAAGGAAGAAGTGGAGACGTAGGATATTGATAGCCGAACTTCCATAAAGAAACTCTCGACCCTTAAACTTTTACATTATTGCATTTACGTACTACTTTAATCTGTTCACAAACTAATTGACTTCTTTCCGCACTTTTTGTTAGACGAGAAATTTGATTTAAACTGAGATCCTTAAATCTGGTAACTCGGATTTAAGTTAAGAGGGTGCTTGTAAAACTGTTTTAAAAGGTTTCGAAAATTTGAAAATACCAAGAGTTCATTCCAAACCCCCCCCCCCCTTCAGAAATCTTGCAGCTGTTTTTCGAACCATATTGATCTTATCGCTTCAGTGTAGATGGTTGGAGCTTCTTAAGGATTTTGATTGTGAGATCCAATATCCGCCTGGGAAGATGAATGTAGTTGCTCATGCATTGAGCAGAAAGGCTCAAGTGGCGATGCTGGCTTCGTTGCATATTTCGAAGGTCCATGAGCATCTAAGCACTACTGGTTGGAGATTTTACCTAGGTGAAGATTATGTTGTGGTGTCTTCTTTCCATGTTGAGCCACAGATTGTTGCGAATGTTAGAGCAGCTCAGGGAACAGATCCATCCATCCATGAATTGAAGCTGATGGTTAGAGCTGGACAGTTAGAGGATTACACTGTCTCCTCTGGTGGTTGTTTGAGGTTTCGTGGCAGGTTGGTTGGGCAAAATCTGATTGACTTGAAGGAGGAGATCTGGAGAGAAGCGTGCTGTAGTAGACTCAGTGTCCATCCTGGTGCAAGGAAGATATATCATGCCTTGAAGCAGCATTACTGGTGGGCAGGTTTTGAAGAGTGATGTTGCTGATTTTGTAGCCCGTTGTCTGAATTGTCACCAAGTCAAGGCTGAAAGGATGAGACCTGGTGGTTTGTTGCAGAGCTTAGAGGTGTTCCAATGGAATTGGGAGCACATAGCTATGGATTTTGTGACCCATTTGCCTCGTTCCAGCAGAGGTTGTGATGCCGTGTGGGTTGTTATCGATAGGTTGTCGAACTATGCGCACTTCATTCCCTACAACATGACGTATTATTTGAAGAATATGGCGAAGTTGTACATAGATTTCGTGGTGCGTTTGCATGGTGTGCCTGTTTCTATTGTTTACAGAGAGGTTGTGATGCCGTGTGGGTTGTTATCGATAGGTTGTCGAACTATGCGCACTTCATTCCCTACAACATGACGTATTATTTGAAGAATATGGCGAAGTTGTACATAGATTTCGTGGTGCGTTTGCATGGTGTGCCTGTTTCTATTGTTTCAGATCATGATCTGAGGTTTACTTACAGGTTTTGGAAGAGTTTGCAAACATATTTGGATACCAGATTGGCGATGAGTACAACGTATCATCCCCAGACAGATGGCAATCTGAGAGAACTACCCAGATTTTAGAGGATATGTTAAGAGCTGTTGTGATGGATTTCAGTGGTAGCTGGCAAGATTCGTTGTCTTTGGTTGATTTTTCTTATAATAACAGCTATCAGGTCACGATTGGTATAGCACCATTTGAAGCTTTGTATGTCAGGAAGTGCAGATTGCCCGTGATTCCAGTAGCTAGTTTGTTGCTTGTTGTTTCCCGGTAGATGTTTGCTTATGGTTGTTTTCCAAGTTATCTTGAAATCTTGATCCGGAATTTTTGTTTGATTCGAGGATGAAATCCTGTTTTAGTGGGGGAGGATGTGAGACCCAAAAGTTTAGAAAGATTAATTGAGTTAATTAATCGGATTTTATGGGATTCGGATTTGAGCGTGAACAAATCTGAGTGACCAGATTTTAGTTCGTAGGATTCGTGAGCGTATTTGGGTCAGATTTGATACTTAGAACAATTCTGGGAAGTTTGAGAAGTTTGGTTGCAGCGATCAGATTTGAGAGCTGATCAGATTCGAGGTTAGAATATGGTATCGCCAAGAAAATTTGAGTACGCTAGTGTGTTTCTGTAGCGGGTAGCAAAACTACGTTGTTTGGATTAGTGGGACCGACAGCGTTTTGGCTTAGCGGGGGAGACTCAGATGTGAGTAGCGTTGGGCTTTAATTCGATAGGATCTGAGTGTTGTGATGCGACGCGTTTAGCATTTCAGATTCGAGTAGTGGGTGACGTGTCCAGATGCGAGAGTGGACTCTGTGCGACGTCGTTTGGATAAGTCAGGATATGTTTTGACGTAGAGTCATATCTGATATGACATTCAGATCCGAGTGGGAAATCAGTTTTGAGACTTATGGTGTTGGTGGATACTGTTCATCAGACCTGAGCAGATTTGAATTGTATTTAATAGAGGACTTTGCCTTCGTTCTTTATTTTCCAGCTTCGACACTTAGAATATTTCCCAATTGCGAATCCTGTCGCGATACCCTAGCTACAGTTCATCGTAGCTCTTTCTCTCCGATTGCCGGCGGTAGACAACTCCGATTGAAGTAAGAGTGGTAGCGCTAGACTCCTTTTGCTAAGACGCTTCGTTTGGTACAACTTGTGGAAGCTTGCGCCATGCTTGGAGAGGTTTGCGAAGACATCTCCCTTCTGTAGTCTGTTAGCATAAGCGTCGGATTTTCTTCTGCCGTTCAGGTAGCTCGTTGGGTAAGTGTTAGTTTCTGCCCTAGTTCTTTGTTTAAAGTTGTCTGTTGAACCCGTAGGGTAGGATGGAGCTTGTTGAGCTTGTAGCTTCCGGTTGTGAGTTCTGTGCTTTGTGTCCCTGAGATTTTGTGCGTTGTTTCTTAGCAGGTTTTCAGACCTGTGTTGCTCGGGACTTCGTTGTAGTAATTGTAGCTCAGAAGATTTGAGGTACGGATGTGAGCTTGTTTTACAGCCTTGGATTGATAATGGGTGATTATGCTTGCTATTGTGTATGCTTCGGTGCTGTTATTGCTTTCTTTTGTTGTATTGTTAACTGCAAGCTGTCATTGCATACACGCATTATTCATGTTGCGTTCAGATCTTTTTTAGCCACGCCTTGTTTTCTTGATCTGTGCGTACCAGGATGCTTGTTTTGAGGACGAGCGGGTAACTATCGTATACCTCATCTCCCTGCTGGGATCTTTTAGCCACTATGAGCGGAGTGTGTAGCTCCCACACCTCATGAGTTGGGCAACAGCAGGTTGAGCTATGTTCTGAATCTGGTGCCGTGTGTGGAGACGAGTGGGTAGCTCCCATATACTCACACACCCCGTGGCCACTGTTGTTTAGTTGATCTGATTCGTTTGTTGAGCAGATTTTGAGATCCTTTGGCTCCATTCTTTCGGTTGTAGCCTTGTTCTCATGCATAGCATTTGCATATTACTTTTTGATTTCCATTAGCTGTTTTATGTTGCTCTCCGTACTGGGGTTTGACCCAATGTCCCTCTGGGGCTGGTGCTTATTGGGATATAAACTCAAGAAGTTTTGGTGATGAAATACTTAACAGGAAACAGAACCCCTAAAAGAGATCATTCAAACCAAAGTGTCAAGGACCGGACAAGACTTATCACGTTCAATGGAGAAATCAGCACGAAGTGTTGAGGTCAAAGTCAAACCAGCCTGAAGGTATATCTCAAACAAGCTGAACGACGTAAAGCGCAAGAAACCAGCTCGGTTGAGTGAACCAGCTGGGTACTACTTCAGCAAAAGCTAAATCAGCTGGATGAGTGGAAAATCAAATATCAGCTAGAGTTTCAGATGGGTCTATCAACTAGATACATGGAAATGAAAAATCAGCTGGGTACAGATCGACATAAAAAATTTGAAATTTGGAATGACTAAAGTACTTTACCATCTGAAGCAATCTAGTTGACGTCTCTACCATAATTTGTAGTCGTTGAAACCAGTTCAAGCTAAAACCAGATATGCAAGGATATGACAACATACTGAAGACGGCGCAGACTTACCAGAAAGGGTAATGCATTTAATGAAGCTGTACCTTCATCGTACAAGCATTTATGGCGCCGCAGATACTTCAATTTGGATGTATTCAATGTGTCCACTGGCAACATTTATTACCATTACATCCAAAGAGTATATATATAGAAGAGAAGAGAAGCCGTGAAGGACGATGGATTTTACAAGATCGTTCAGAAATTATTCAAATCCTTCACAGAAGCACAGCTCACTCTTAAACCAGCTTGTTAAGTGACCCACACACATATCATACATATTATTCGTGTCACCAACGCTTCTACACTCATTCTGTAGGCTTGAACTCGATTTGTAAGATCATAAACAAAGAGTGTCTGAGTGCTAGAGTAGCACAACCAGCTGAGAGCTTTAACTATTGTAATATGAACCAGGCAGAGGGTCTGTGTGTCGTAAGATAGCTAAACAACTGAGTACTAAAGCGTTTGTAATAACGAACCAGGCTGCGGGTCTGTGTGTCGTTGGTTTCTAGGAGCTCTCTTGGTTGAGGGTCACGAGAGTGGGTTTGTACAAGAGTTGTATAAATCAAAGCCTTCTAGTGAAATCCTTCCCGCCGTGGAAGAAGGGGAGACGTAGAAAAAATTGCTCAGAAATTCCAGAAACAACTCACTTGTTCTTACTTCCTTTATCTCTACACTTTGATTAAATTGTTCAGCTGCTTGAATCGTGTTTATTCCGCACAAAATAACTTTATTACGTAAGACAACAGCATCACTGAGAAAGCCTTCCAGCTGGTAATTCGGGTGGAAGTTGGCTTTGAGCTGTAAAACATTTTAAAAATAAACTGTTTGTTTAAAATTAGCAAAGGAGTTCATTCACCCCCCCGTGAACTCTCGAGCACTATTTTCGATCCTAACAAGTGGTATCAGAGCGCGTTTTCTCAGTGTCTGAACATTTTACTCCTTTTAATTATTAAATATGTCGGTCTCTGTCTGGTGAACCAGTGAGTACTTCAGGGAAAAATAAGGAGATGAAGATAGAGTTCCGTCTTCTCTGTGATATTCGGGCTAAAACATATTTGTAAAGCCGGGTCTTCGATGCAATTACCTAGGAGAAATTTTCTGATGATGGCTGCAATCAATAACTTTATTACGTAAGACAACAGCATCACTGAGAAAGCCTTCCAGCTGGTAATTCGGGTGGAAGTTGGCTTTGAGCTGTAAAACATTTTAAAAATAAACTGTTTGTTTAAAATTAGCAAAGGAGTTCATTCACCCCCCCTGAACTCTCGAGCACTATTTTCGATCCTAACAAGTGGTATCAGAGCGCGTTTTCTCAGTGTCTGAACATTTTACTCCTTTTAATTATTAAATATGTCGGTCTCTCACTCTAAAATTCCTATGTTCTCCAAGGAGGAATACGATGTCTAGAAAATCCGGATGCAAGCGCACCTAGCTGCACAAGATGACGACATGTGGTTTGTAATCACTAACGGACCAATGTCGATACTGAAAGTAAACACTGCTATTGCCATAGCTGATGGTGCACCTCAATGGATTGAGAAGCCAAGACAGGAGTGGAGCTCCGAAGATAGGAAGAAAGCAAATCTTAACAATGTCGCAAAGGACATACTATACAAGACGCAAGACAATAACATGTTTATCAAGATCCAAACATGCACCACTGCAAAAGAAATCTGGGAAAAGCTGGTCTAGATTTGTGAAGGAAATGAGGAAACAAAAGAAAATAAGCTGACTGTAGCCTTGCAAAAATTTGAGCTCATCAAGATGAAGCCTGAAGAAACCATGGCCGAATTTGATGAAAGATTTAGTTATCTGGTAATCGAACTAGCCAGACTGAATAAAACTTACAGCAACAGAGAGTTGTCCCTAAAAGTAATGCGCGCACTCCCGAAGGAATGGGATGTAAAGACTATGTCCATGAGGGAGTCGAAAGATTTGAACAAACTTGAGTTACATGGATTGTTTGCTAACCTGAAGGAATACGAGTTCGAACTAGAAACCAGAGCCGAAACGGAGCCATCTACATCTCAACCAACTAAAGCTCTGGCTGCTTCTATCCCAGATCAAAGTCCATGTTCTACTGACAGCATATCGACAGATGAGATGAGCAAGGATGCAATGGCTCAGCTTATCAGAAAATTTGGAAAATTCATGCGGAAGCAGAACTCTCAACCCTTCTCGTTTAATTCTCCCAAGAAAAATTTTAACAATCCTTCTGAAAATAAATGCTATAACTGTGGCAGGACTGGTCATTTCATGGCTGATTTCAATAAGCCAAAACACGATGAAACGAAACGACCGGACCGTAGCAGCAGCAGGAACAAGAAGGATAAAAAGATATATCGAAAAGGGAAGAGTGAGAAAGCTATGGTGGCAAAAGAGAACAAGTGTGCATGGGCAGACTCTGATTCAGATGAATCAGGCTCTGAAAATTCCTCGTCAAGCGACAGTGAAGATGAAGTACAATGTCTCATGGCAGATGACACTGAGGAGGTATTTTATTTTTCAAACCCTGAATTTACACGAGAGGATCTTGTCACCGCACTAAACGAAATGGTTCTTGAATAAAAGAAACATTCACAATCATTCACGGAGTTTAAAGCTAAAGAAGAGAGTTGTGCAACAAGCGCTGAGTTAGCTAGCACAGGTGCTATGCAGGCTGCTCTAAGTAAGCTTGAAAATGAGAATACTGAGTTGAAAAATAGGTCAAAGGAGATATTCTGAAATAATAAACTCCTGGAAAAAATCCTCTGTCTCATTACAGAAAATGCAAGGAGTTACTAAACAATTTGGTGATAAAACCGGATTAGGTTACTGCATCTATGAAAGAAGTACCTCAGAAACCAGCAGCAATACAAGGCAAGGAGAACAAAGTTTATGACAATCAAATTTGTAAAATTCATCCGGGAACAGATTGCTGAAGAAAATTCTGGTGATAATGTGATGGCAGATAGGCCCTTGATCCGGCAAGGAAGATTTTGTGGGCTAGGATACACTGCTCCTGAGAAGCATCAGGAGAGCTGGCTAAACAAAAGAGTTGAATTTGTAAAACGAAAGCTAAATTCAACCAGCTCAACCAATCTTCAACTAAGGAAAGACAGTACAAGCCACACTATCTAAAGCCCAGATCAAGAAACCCTTATGCTGCCTATCACAATCACACCAGAACAAAGAACACACAAAGATCACACAAAAGCTTTGATGTATACACTGGAAAATGGATTATGAGTATCCAAGTGTCGGTGGTCTAATCAAACCTGGACCCAATTGAATCAAAGGGTACGAAGTTGTATTGATTTGTGATTGAAGGAACGAAAGGCATCCAGACTGGAGCAGTCTACGTGGTATCTGGACAGTGGATGTTCCAGGCACATGATGGGGATGCCAAGCTGCTCTGAGATATAAAATCATGCAATGGACCTAAAATCACTTTTGGTGACAATTCAAATGGTAACACCATGGGTAAGGGTAAACTTACCCATGGTAACTTTACAGTAAACAATGTACTTCTTGTTGAAAATCTGTATTACAACTTGATTAGTATAAGTCAGCTGTGTGACAGTAACTATTCTGTTAAATTTCAAAAACACACATGCATAGTTCTTAGTCCAGAGGGTCTGACTATTCTCATAGGATATAGATCTGGAAATACCTACAAAGTAGATTGGTCAGAATAGCCGCATAAAGAGAACATTTGTCTAGTTGCTGACTCCTCAAAATGTTGGTTATGGCATCAACGGTTGAATCATTTGAATTTCAAAACTATTGCCAATTTGAGTAAAAACGAGCTGGTCGATGGTCTACCAAATTTAAAATTTTCAAAGGACAAGGTTTTCTCCGCCTGTCAGCTGGGGAAACACATCAAATCTAGTTTTAAACTCAAAGGCAATACAAAAACCTTTCGAAAGTTGGATCTCTTACATATGGATCTGTTCGGTCCAATATCCGTAACTAGCTTAGGGAGAATGAAATATACACTTGTTGTGGTCGATGATTTCTCCAAATTTACTTGGGTATTATTTTTGAAATCAAAAGATCAAACTGTCGACCAGCTGATCAATCTTTTAAAATATCTTCAAAATGAGCAGTCTTGTAAAGTAAATCGGATTAGGAGTGATAGAGGAACAGAAATTGTAAATTTTAAAATCTCCTCTTATCTAGATGATATTGGAATCAAACATGAGTTATCTGCAGCAAGAACACCTCGATAGAATGGACTGGCTAAGCGTAGAAATCGTACTTTGAAAGAAGCTGCCACAACCATGCCTGCTGATTTTGGCATCTCAAGTAAATTTTGGGTTGAAGTCGTCAACACAGCTTGTTATACTCAAAACAGATCAATGATAAACCCTACGAGATCTGGAATGACAAGAAACCTGATATCTCGTACATCAGGGTGTTTGGATGCAAATGTTTCATCCATATCAACGGTAAAATGTACTTACGAGCTTTTGACGTAAGATCTGATACAGGTACATTTATGGGATATTCAGCTGTTAGCAGAGCATATAGAGTATTCAACCATAGAACGTTAACAGTGGAAGAATCAGCTCATGTGGTGTTTGATGAGACCAGTCTTCAATCATCATCAGCCTCAAAGTTAAACGATTTATGCACTCGTCTTGAATCTATTCATCAAGAAGAGTCAAGTGAAGACGAGGAGCAACCTAGACAGCAAGCTGATGATCAGCACGACTTGACCAGATCAATTACCAGCTCTGACATTCCAGCTGTCGAGCAAGATAATCGGAATCATGATCTAGCCATTCCAGAACGAGCTGGTGTTGATAACATCGTTCCAACAAGCAACACATCAGCAGATGGCATCTCAGAAGAACCAGCAAGAACACAGGGGAAACAACACGATCCATCTACCTCATACGGACCAGATCTTTGGTGGACTAAGAATCATCTACTTGAGTTGGTCATTGATAATCCGACTGCCCCTGTTAGGGCACGAGGCCAGATGCATGAATACCTTAATTCGGAATTCATATCTCATATAGAACCTAAGAAAATCGAAGAGGCTCTAGAAGATCTTAGTTGGATAGACGCTATGCAGGAAGAGTTAAACCAGTTTGAACGTAGTAAAGTATGGCATCTAGTCCCTAAACCAAACAATGAACATATAATAGGAACCCGGTGGGTTTTTAGGAACAAACTAGATGCAAGGAACCGTAGTTCGAAATAAGGCTAGGATCGTTGCGCAAGGATATAGGCAAGAAGAAGGCATCGATTTTGAAGAATCATTTGCGCCGTAGCTAGACTGGAGGCTATTATAATATTTATTGTTTATGCATCTTTCAAGAACTTTGTTTACCAAATAGATGTTAAAAGTGCCTTCTTGAATGGTATTCTGAAAGAATAAGTATATGTCTCACAACCACCTGGCTTCACTGATCATACCAAACCAGAACACGTTTTTAGAGTAGATGCCCAACTAGCCAACTTGTGGCGTGTGGGTTTATAGACTCTTGTATGAAACAATCTTTATATATGATATTCGCATTTATTTATATGACGTTCTTTACTTTAATTGTGTTGTATTATGCGTAACAATTGCGTTGAGTAAAGACCTAGAATGCACTAAAGTGTATGTTAGATGTGATAGTGGGTATGACGGCTATCATGAAACACATCTAATAGTCACTGTGTATTCTGAACAAGTTCCTAGTCGATTGGGCCGTCAAAATGAGGATAAGGCCGCCCGAGTTTGAGACTAGTATCTGCGATGCGAAGTAACACGTTTCATTGGTAGGGAACATTGTGATGTTCTGAGCATGCAGATAGATAGTGACCTGGTGATCTATCGAACTACCCTCGTTCGGACTTTCCAAGTGGTTGCCATTTGTCGAGTGGATAAGTCCGAGGTCTTGGTTGTACTGATTAGTCCTCACAACATGAAACGTCATTGAGACTCTACATGATAGGTGTCTCACTTTGACCCGTTTACCGACTCACTTGGGGTCATTAGGCGGCGGGATTGGGTGAGACCCCGATGCATGTAGGAGTCGATGCATCGTTGTCGAGGATTCATCGCTCGCAGACATGCGTGGATATCCTATGCTATCTGAGGGGATAATAGTGTATAAATCTCTGGCCAGAGTACTAGAAGTGTTTTAGCTAAATGTGTTTACCTAGTTACACTCGCGATGTCACTATTCGATCTCAAAGATGTACGCATAGCTATCGGATCTATAGCGACTCTCGATTTACCAATGGTCGTTGATCTGATCGGGATATATGGATTGAAAGGACCGTACTGTACGCTAACCACGACCAACTCGTTCTTGCAGGCACTATCAGTGAGACCTAGGGGATCATGGGGCGATGCTTCTAGACGCTCTTACCATGATCCGTTGGGCAAGTCCGGAATTATGATTTCGGAGCCACAATGGTTGTGGGCCCATGGCTGGCTGTATCCCTGAACCATTGAAGGTCACACAAGTACTGGATTCAGAGATTCCCGTACGGATACTGAGCTCAATGTGTTGAGCATGAGAAGAGGATTTTGGGGAGTGCGACTTCCTAAAAGTCAACAGGGGTCAAATCGTGATTTCCCGCTGTTGAGGGCAAAACGGTCATTTTGCACTGGGGTTCTGAAAAATGGTTTTTCAGATCATAGTATTCAGTTTTGGAAACTGAGTCGATCGGTCCGATCTGATCGGCGATCGGAGTTAAGATGAAGTCACGGTGATGGGGATGAACCGAATGTTCATCCGTTGGACCCGGGCCCGTTGGGCCGGTCCAATTCCATCATCAAGTCTACTTAAGGTAGACTTAGACTTGATTAACTCATAACACTTGATACAACTAAACCCTAAACCTAGCAATAAGCGCCGCCTCCCTTCCTCTCCTCACGCCGCCGCCGCCGTCGCTAGCCACCGCAGTTCGCCGGACTTGCTCCGGCCAACTTTTCAAGGAGAATCCGTTGGCGATAAAATCCTTCAGTCTTCTAGTGTAGGCTGATCGGAGGGAGATCGTTTCCGGTCGTGGACCTGATTGATGTTATCTACTGCCGCCTACCATGAAGTGCCGGTTTCCTCGCGAAACTGGTCGGAGCCAGGCACGAGTTGCCAGAAAGGTAACCCCGAGAAACACCCTATGAATGTCATAGCATGATGTTTGTTTAGAATTGTATTGATCGTCTCCCGGCCCAATTTTTGTTCTTCCACTTCCTCGCAAGGAGGCGTGATCCGGATCCGCCGTGGTTCCCCAACAGTGGTATCAGAGGCAAGGTTCGGATCTGATCAATACGATTACTGCCTTATTATATCTAACTTTCAATTTTTCAGAATCAAAACGAAGCGAAATCGACGTCGCATCGGCCACGGAGCCGCCGTGCATGGCGACGCCCCATCATCATTGCCACGCGCGTGACGCCTGCGCTCTGGCCGCGCATGGCGTGCGACCTCTGGCCACGTCCAGCGCATGGATGCGCGGAGCGATGCTTTCATGTTTGGAGATGGCCGCAAGATGTTGCGCCGTTGGCCACTCGCTGGCCGGTCGTTTGCGCGCTGGCCGCGCGATGTCGTGCCTTGTCGTGCTCTGGCCGCGCGATTGGAGCATGGTGGCAGGCCGCTGCTTCGCGCCGCTTGCTGGACGCGCAATTGGTTGCGCGGTGATGCGCGCGGCCGTGCGCCCGCGTGCGGCCTTGCGTCGCACGCGATTTCGTGGTGGCGGCCGCAGCTCCGGCGAAGCTCCGGCGATGTCCTGACGACTGAATTCTCCTAGGGTTTAGTTCGGGCCTATCCCGGGCTATTTAAATTATGCATGTTAATTAGATTATCTGCATGATTGGGATGATCGAGAGCTGTGCCCAATTTGTTAGGTGTATGCGATAGGTTTTTGTGATTCGGTTGTATTAATATTTTGATTATCATTTAAAGTGGGCCTTTTTGTGGCCCGTTCCCACCCCTTGATAAATGTATCCCTTATATGTCATGGTAAATTTAAATGTAAAATTACTAGATTTAGTGGGAGGATATCCGAAGATGGTGGATATGACGATCAAGATATTGAAGACCGAAGATCTGTAAAACCGGAAGCATTGTAATAGGATTGCATTGCATATTGCATTACCCCTAGGATTGGACCCAGGTCCGTGACTGGCAACCACGGACTGCATAGCTCTCGCGATCGATCATCCCAATATTTATATATGTGATATATAGTTTAATTGAATCCGCATGTCGCATGTTTTAAATTTGATTTAAAATAAATGCATGAGACCAAATTTTTTTCAAAAAAAAAACCCTCGTTTTAAATATGATTTAAAACTTATATCAAGATAAATGTTTATTCGATAAACTAAAGGGTATTTAAAATTGTTTAAATTTCCCTACCTTCCATCAACAATGGGTGTACGTCGATGCTACCCGTATACATGGCCCGACTCATATTATTAAGGGGGTCATGTATGCTACCCGTATACATGACCCGTATACATGGCCCGACTCATATTATTGAGGGGTCATGTATGGCCCGTATAGGCAAAAAACGGGTTTTCCTCGGTAACCGTGCATAAAATCTCATTATTTTGGAAATTGTGCATAAAATAAAAATATTTTGCTTTAAAATATGTCTAAGGGCTAAAACATTTAAATATTTTCGATTTGGTCGTCTCCGGACTCGTCCCCGCTTATCGATCTCAAACCGTACCGTAAAGTGACATGCACACGTAAAGCATAAAATCATCATACAATCACATACTTGACATGCAAATCATACTAACATAAGGTTTTCCTCATAGTCATGCATTCAATTCACGTAATTAGAATTTCTGGGCGTTACAACTCTCCCTCCCTTACAGAAATTTCGTCCCCGAAATTAAGTTACGTACCGAAAAGCTCTGGATAGCACGTCCGCATATCGGCCTCGGTCTCCCAGGTTGCCTCATCTGCCGAGTGATTCTGCCACCGGACCTTGACCATCGGAATCCTCTGCGCTCTAAGCCTGCCTCCTCTCGCGCTAAGATCTGAACCGGTCGCTCCTCAAAAGATAAATCTGGTGCCAACTAAAGCGGCTCAAAATCCAGCAAATGAGATGAATTCGGGAAATACTTCCGTACATCGAGATTTGGAACACGTTATGTGCTGCTGACAGACTGGGTGGTAGTGCTACCCGATATGCCAACGTACCGACCCTCTCCAAAATCTCAAATGATCCAATGAATCTCGGACTGAGCTTGCCTCTTCGACCGAAGCGCATCACGCCCTTCATGGGTGATATCCTCACAAATACATGGTCCCCTACTGCCAACTCCAGATCTCGTCGCCTACGATCGGCATAACTCTTTTGACGACTATGAGCTGTCCACATCCGATCTCGTATCCTGGTCACAATATCCACTGTCTGCTGTACCATCTCTAGCCCAGTCAAAATCCTCTCGCCAACCTCATCCCAATGCATGGGAGACCTACACCTCCTCCCGTACAAAGCCTCATAAGGAGCCATCCCAATCGATGCCTGAAAACTGTTATTGTACGTGAATTCTACCAAGGGCAACCTAGAATCCCACGCACTCGGAAAATCTATCACGCAGGCTCGCAGTAAATCCTCTAGAATCTGGATGACCCTCTCAGACTGACCGTCTTTCTGCGGGTGAAAAGCCGTACTGAATGATAGCTTGGTCCCCAATGCAGCATGCAAGCTCCTCCAAAACGCAGACCTAAACCTGGAATCCCTATCTGACACAATAGAGACTGGTATGCCATGCAGCCTGACAATCTCCCTAATGTATAGCTCTGCATACTGCGTCAATGTGAAAGTGGTCTTCACCGGTAGAAAGTGTGTGGACTTGGTGAGTCGATCCACAATCACCCAAATCTCCGTAAAATCTCTGGGACTCCTAGGTAAACCAACCACAAAATCCATCGTGATGTTCTCCCATTTCCACTCAAGGATCGGGAGTGGCTGTAGCAACCCTGCTGGTCTCTGGTGCTCTGCCTTGACCTGCTGACAGGTCAGACACTCCGACACAAATCGTCCGATATCTCTCTTAGTCGATCCACAATCACCCAAATCTCCGTAAAATCTCTGGGACTCCTAGGTAAACCAACCACAAAATCCATCGTGATGTTCTCCCATTTCCACTCAAGGATCGGGAGTGGCTGTAGCAACCCTGCTGGTCTCTGGTGCTCTGCCTTGACCTGCTGACAGGTCAGACACTCCGACACAAATCGTCCGATATCTCTCTTCATCCCTGGCCACCAGTAAAGTGTCTGCAAATCCCTGTACATCTTCGTACTCCCTGGGTGAATGGAATACGTTGATGCATGGGCCTCTGATAAGATCTCAGCTCTCAACTGTTCAGTATTGTGTACCCACATGCGACCCCTGAAACGAGTAATCCCATCCTTGACTGTGTACAAACCTCGTCCCCTAGCCTCATCTCTCTGTCTCCACTACTGTAACTGCTCATCTGTAGCTTGGCCGTCCCTAATCCGATCTCGAAGAGTCGGCTGAACTGTGAGGGCTTCGAGGCTAGGTGCGCAGCCTCTTGAATAAAACTCCAACCCAAATCTCTGAATCTCGGTCTGCAGCGGTCGCTCAACTGATAAACATGCCAACACTGAAGTCTTCCGGCTCAAAGCTTCTGCTACCACATTAGCCTTACCCGGATGGTAGCTAATGTCACAGTCATAGTCTTTCACCAACTCTAGCCATCTGCGCTGCCTCATGTTCAACTACTTCTGGGTGAAGAAGTACTTGAGGCTCTTATGATCGGTGAAAATCTGACACTTCTCGCCGTACAAATAGTGTCTCCAAATCTTCAGTGCGAACACTACTGTTGCAAGCTCCAGATCGTGCGTCAGATAGTTCTGCTCATAACTCTTTAGCTGCCTCGACGCATACGCAATAACCTTACCACCCTGCATCAGAACTGCACCCAATCCTCTCGAAGAAGCATCTGTATAAACCACAAACTCCTCGTGGTCCACTGGCATAGCTAACACTGGTGCTGAAGTAAGGGCCTCTTTCAGCTGATCAAAGCTCCTCTGACAGTCGGTACTCCACACATACTTCACATTCTTCTTGGTCAAGGCCGTCAAGGGCACTGAAATAGAAGAGAAGCCCTTGATGAATTTGCGGTAGTAACCTGCCAAGCCCAAGAAACTACGAATCTCCACTGCATTCTTCGGAATTCCCCAGTTCTGCAATGCTTCCACTTTCGATGGGTCAACAGAAATCCAATTTCTCGACACAATATGCCCCAAGAAAGCCACCTGCTCTAGCCAAAACTCGCACTTGCTGAACTTGGCGTACAACTTGTGCTCCCTCAAGGTCTGCAAAGCTGTCTACAAGTGCTGTCTATGCTCGTCAAAACTCCTCGAATAAATCAGGATGTCGTCGATAAACACAATGATGAACTGGTCTAGATACTGTCTGAATACCCTGTTCATCAGATCCATGAAAATTGCTGGGGCGTTCGTCAGACCAAACTGCATCACCAAGAACTCGTAGTGGTCGTAGCGTGTCCGAAAAGCTGTCTTGGACACATCCTCCTCTCTAACTCTCAGCTGATGATAGCCAGATCTCAGATCAATCTTCGAGAAAAATGAAGCTCCCTGCAACTGATTGAATAAATCCTCAATCCTCGGGAGTGGATATCTGTTCTTCACGGTAACTCTGTTCAACTCCCGATAGTCAATACACAGCCTCATGCTACCATCCTTCTTCTTCACAAACAGAACTGGCGCGCCCCATGGAGAAAAACTAGGGCGAATGAACCCCTTATCAAGAAACTCCTGAATCTTCTACTTAAGCTCCTTCATCTCGGTAGGAGCCAATCAATACGGTGCCTTAGAGATAGGCACGGTACCCGGCATCAGCTCAATCGAAAACTCCACCTCTCTCTCCGGTGGAACTCCTGCGACATCGTCGGGGAATACATCTGTGAAGTCCCTGACTACCTCCACATCAGACAACGAAGGGCCTGCTGAATCTCCTGGAGAAGTAATACTGGCCAAGAATGCCTGACATCCGTGCTCAACTAGCTTCCTGGCCTGTATGAACGATATGAATCTGGGCTTCCGCGCCCTCCTAGCTGCCTCAAATAAGAAGGCCTCCTGCCTTGGCGGTCTGATAGAAACTGTCCGCCTCTGAAAATAAATCACTGCACCGAATTCTGTCATCCAATCCATGCCTAGGATGAGATCAAATCCTGAAATCGGCAATACCACTAGATCTGCTTGGACTGCATGATCCTGGAACATCATCGTCAACCCGTGAACCACGTTGGTCGTCGTATACTCCTCTCCTGACGGAACCGTCACTGCGAGAGACATACCCAAGCTCTCCGGTGTAATACCCATCCTCTGCGTGAACGCATGAAATAAACGAGTGAGTCGCCCCTGAGTCTAGTAGTGCAAGGGTAGTAACGCCAAGCACACGAATATCTCCTGAAACGGACACAGCACACAGGAACGTGTTTACGGCTACAAAAGCTCAAAAAGGTAGTTAGATACCTAAAATTGATCTAGGTTCGCTAGCCCTATCCGTCCAAGTTCTCAAGCCAAGTCCTAGAAGTCCTACAGTTCTACTCATATTCCACTACTCACCAACTAGCGGGTCTGTAGTCCCCGCAAAATCCTTGGGTCCCTGCTTGCGGAACCTCTCAGCAACATCTTCCTCATGAGAATTGTCGGGTCGCTCCGTCTGACGCTCCAACAGCCTAGTAATCCCGGCTAACATCTCCACGTTAGCTTTCTCAAACGGCGTCATCTGGACTGGTGGTGGTGGAGGAGGAGGCAAGTCATCATCCTGCTGCTGCTCTCTATAGCGACGGGGAGGCATTGTTCTGGTACACCAAAGCCTTATAACGTAAATCTAAGTGCATGACTAGGCGTCTAACCCTTAAAATCTAAGGTAAAACTAATGCAAAGCTAAACATGCAGCATACAACATAAACATAAAGCATAAAATAAAACTCACAGACTGGCAGTGCGACCTCCGAGCTCCACGCAGCAGGCTAGTACCCCACCAGAACCACCGCTCTGATACCAAGTTGAAACATACTAAACCTCTAAAAAAAATTTTTTTAAAGCCGACGTGGAATATATATCTAATGAAAGCTATAAATAAAACCATAACTTAAGCATGAAAAATAACATCTCAACTGGCAGTGCGACCTCCGAGCTCCACGCAGCAGGCTAGTACCCCACCAGAACCACCGCTCTGATACCAAGTTGAAACATACTAAACCTCTAAAAAAAAATTTGTTTTAAAGCCGACGTGGAATATATATCTAATGAAAGCTATAAATAAAACCATAACTTAAGCATGAAAAATAACATCTCAACATTCGTTAAAACGACTGCAAAAATCCTCAATCCACGTCTCACAAGCTAACATAAAAATCAGAGTATTCAAAAACTCTTTGCGGAAAACAGAACTTGTTTAAAACAAATAACATAAAGCAACTGAGTGGTCACGGGGTAACAGCCGCAGCGGAGCATCAGACATCCTCACCGCCGGTCGGAGTAATCTCATTAACATCATCATGCTCACCTGCACCATATAAACCTAGTGAGCCTAAAGACCCAGCATGCTATATCCGCTAATAACAAGGTACATATCATAAAACCACATACATGCACATAAGGATATGAATATAATATTTCATTACATGCGTGCTTAAAAGATCTTAAAACAATAAATCGTATTGTAGTCGTACATACGTCATCATATAACATATACGTTAAGGCATAGCATAAACATAACATAGCTTAAAAGAACATGCGAGTCATATCCATGAAGTGAGAGCCATTAAATTCTATTGATCAATCTATAAACCAACGTACGTGGTGGTGTGGTTCACCCGGCCTTACCTCGGGATCCCTATATGTCACAGCTCTATGCTGCCACTTCACCCCGATGTCACACGAGGATCCATAAGCTCATTATCGTTATACATTAACAGGGGATCCCCGGGCCCGGCTAACTCCCATCATTACCTTTCCCCACGACACTTCAATGCCTCAAAAATATTTCCATTCATGCCTTAACATAATTTAAACTTTCATGATGCATGCGTTCATAAAAATGCAACTTAAAAATCTTGGCCCATTAATATATATTTAATATCCTTAAAGCGTTTCATACTTAAATACATAAATATTAAATATATTCATGGGCCTATGCATTATTTTTCCTCGGCCCGGTCAAGGACTGGCTCAAGCGACTGGCCCACTAACTCAAAACCCAGATCCTCAACATAACTTAAAATCATACTAAGTCCAACTCATAATGACCCAACAACTAAGAACAACCCTTTTTAAAATCATTTGAAGGACTCGACCCAACATCGTTAAAGCAGGCTTAAAACTCATTAAAATAAATATCGGCCCAAATCCACTAATTTGGCTAAAAAACCAAATTTAATTAAAAATTCCAGCAACTTAAAAATATATTTTGACTTAAAATCATTGACCCAAAAATAATTTTGACTCGAACTAATTTTAACTTAAAAGTTGACTTGACCCGGTAAAAACGACCCGGACTTTAAAAATAAAATAACCTGGCCCAAAAATAAAATTATTCGGACCAGACTTAAAATATTCGACTCGAGACTCCAAGAACCGGTTCAGACCAACCGAACCAGCCGGTTCAATTGGACCAAAACAGCCCACTACAAACCCTAAACCCAAAAACACACACTGGTTCATGCAGGGCAGCGACCATCCGCCAGTCATCACGCTCGACCTCCCTGATCCGGATACCATGGCCGGAGACCTTCCGTCTGGACCAGCCCCAGGTCCAGGCGGTTCTAACGTGACCAACCTTGCCTCAAACCGTGGCCTAACCAGGGAGAAACAGTCGCTGCAAGTGGACGCACCAGCCATGTGACAAGCCACTACTAGGACCACCATGAACCACTTAACAACGATCCCAGACCCCTCAAGCATCCCATGAACCGAAGCCATGCAAAAATTATCAAAACCGTGAGGTGCACATATGAGTACATGCATGATCATGAACATAAACCTTAAGATCTGAAACATTCACATAAAATTCATGCATAATCTTTGTAAAAACAGTGTAATATGATCTATATGGTGAGAAAAGAAAGAATATAACATGCCTTGATCGAAAGAAGCGAAGATACGTGATACCGGAGCGGAGGACAATTGGGAAGACCACACCTTTGAGTTTCAATCCAAAACTTGCAAGAATTCGGTCACCTTGGGGGATATGGAGGCTGAATTTGGCTGATGAGAGGAGAGGCTAGGGTGATTTTCGAAATTATGGTGAATGGTGTATGAAAAAAAGTGTACCAAAAAGCCCTTCTACCTTGTTTTATTCAAGGAAAATAAAAGCCCATTAATATACTAGCCCTCCTCTAATTAAAAGCTTAAAAATGTTTAAAATTCAGACTTCAAGCCTTTAATTTTCATAATATAAGGCCTCTCAAATTTAAAAGTGTAGTAAAAGTCATAAAAATGGCCCGTATAGGCGAAAAACGAGTTTCCCTCGGTAACCGTGCATAAAATCTCATTATTTTGGAAATTGTGCATAAAATAAAAATATTTTGCTTTAAAATATGTCTAAGGGCTAAAATATTTAAGTATTTTCGATTTGGTCGTCTCCGTACTCGTCCCCGCTTACCGATCTCAAACCGTACCGTAAAGTGACATGCACACGTAAAGCATAAAATCATCATACAATCACATACATGACATGAAAATCATACTAACATAAGGTTTTCCTCCTAGTCATGCATTCAATTCACGGAATTAGGATTTCTGGGCGTTACGGTTTTTAAGCTGATTGATACCATATCGATCTGGTCCGGCTCGAGGTACAGCGTGATGTTATCATGGGGTTTGCCTCAGTTGTTTCCAGCTGGTATATCCAAATTGAATGGACAAGATTGGGTTAATACTTAAAAATTTATTTTAAATTCGGACGGTCATCTCTTCGAAATTTCAAAATTCTTTTAAAATTAGACGATGACACGTGTCTCCAAAAAAATACCCTTCTCTCTCCCCGCTCAAACAAAAACCAATTTTTCATTAGTACGCTATCAATATAGTTCGAGCAGTATAGCATCAATACCAATCGTTTTAATATAGTAAACTCATATCAAATCTCTTCAAATTAACTGCTAGCAATGGCTTCCTCCCTCTTTGTCAACACTTTTCAGGTCGACTTCACGTCAGTGCTTACTATGGAATATGCGGGAATGGTTCGTATGTTCAAAACTCTCGAGGATACCGGATTGCATGGATTTTTAGAAGGTACTACCCCTATATTTGAATCTACTGTTGTTGAGTTCTTCTCGAATGTACGAGTTATTGCTGGAACCATTGTTAGCACTGTGTTTGGGAAAACGTTGGTGGTCACAGAAGAAATTTTTTCGGGAACGTTCAAACTTCCGACTGAGGGTATGCAGAACATTTCTGGTATTCCAAACGAAACAATCGCTTAAATGAGAACTAGGTTCTCTGCTACTACAGTACCGTTCCAAAGTTCTGGTAAGAAAAAGGATTTACACTTCGAATACCGCCTATTGCATGACATAGTTGCGAAATCTCTCTGTGCAAAAGCCGGATCTTTTGAAAAGGTTACCTGTGAAAAGTTTGAAGTCATGGTAGCAATATCGACTGGTCTAATCAGTCAATTGGGGTCGCATTCTGTTTCAACGATTGCTCTCCATGGTTCATAATACAAAAAAACAGTCCCAAGGATTCACGGTTCAAATCAGTATATTGATGGAACTACTGGTTCGGGCCGATCTCGGGACAGCGACTAAGCTACATGTTAAGAAGTTTCTGCAAAAAGAAGCAAGTATCTAGGTCGTTTGATTCACTCCCTCTCACGCACCTCTTGAAATGAATGCGGACACAGAGGCAGCACAAACCGAGTGGTGGACTAGTACAACTCAGCCTGATCCAATTTCAGCCCTCACTACTGCACCCGAAGAATTTCCTGATGAACAAATTCTACAAGCAGGGGGTGTTGATAACTTCGCTGACAATCTGGATCTTTATGATCAAACTGAGCAAGACGAGCCCAACAATAAAAATGTCAATGTTTATCGCCCTCATCAGATTGTTCCCACTGAAGGGGAAGGAACCAACACTGATGATGAACAACGGGATCATGGCTCTCAAGATCCTACGACATTGGACATCAACCTCTCTGAACAGGGAAAAGGCAAGGTAAACCTCGACGACGGTCTGAATAATGACGCTCGGATGGAGCATGAAAGGCAACCAGAGCCTGATTATATTGCTGATGCAAGCGAAAGCCCTCTCCATGATTCAATCCAAATTATTCCTGTCAACCATGAAGGCAACGTGGCCTATCAGCGCACAGCAAATAGCCCATAGAAACCTGACGATGTAGTACCAATACAAGTTGCACAGGAAGGTGGTAACCCAGAAATGGTCGAAGACTATTGCACTCGGTTGATAATGACTGCAAGGGAAAAGGTTTCCTCAGGCTTGGCCATTTTTTAAGAATGGGTTCACTTTCGTCTGGAGGTACGCCTCAAGGATTTTTCTTGTCTTCAGTCGATGGTTGATATTGAAGAACAGCTGCTTGAATGGGCAGAGACTGGGGATATTACTGAGCTATCCGAGCGACGGTCGCTCATCCTCTATAAGATTCTTGAAACAGAAATTGAAAAGCTCTATCTGGCACATCTGGCCAATTTCAAGACCAATGTTGTCTCTGCTCATCGTGACTTTGAATGTATTCGCCGACTGCATCAAGAGCTCCGGTTAATTGCTGCAGCACATAGACATCACCATGGTTTGGTGGGTTTACCGTTTACTACTCTCGAATGTGACTTTCTTCCTAAGTTCTCTCATGCACTAGAAATATATAACTTGACTGGTACCACACAAGGATCAGTGCTGGACGCATATCCACAACATGAGCAGCATGTAAATCAGACTGCGACATATGCTTCATATGTGCATAAGGCTCAGGAAAACGAGCCCCTAATTAAAGAGGCCGACCATGAACATCAGGGCCAAGATAGACAGAGATCTGTAGAAGGGGTTGATCCGAGGTTAAATGCTATTACAATTTCAGCTATCAATCCAGAGGCTATTCCGCATGTCGAACAGGATGTCTCTCCCCATCAGAATCCATACTTCTCAAATTTACAGTTAATTGCAACATCTCCACAGGAATCTTCCACTCTTAAGCTTCTACATACTGCTACCCAGTCGCTCAATGCTATATCCACTCACGTATCCTCCCTTGACCAATCATATGCTCGACTTCTTGATGATACGAACATCACCAGACATCACACTACCAAGCTTTGCGACGAGCTCAAAAGCACGGCTTAAGGATTTGATATCAGAATTGGTGTTCTGGAGCGAACTCTCACTCAACGAATGGTTGACGAACTAGCTGTGGTAAAATCTCAGCTGGCCGTTATAGTTGGGATTTAAAGGAGTCAGGTGCTGCCAAAAATGGGGAAGGTGGATCAAGTAGTATACCAAGGGAAGGGACAAGTGGTCGTGGGCTGACTGGAGGACGGGGAGGATCAAGTTCACAAGGTGGAAGAGGAAAAGGAAGAAGTGATGATCCGAAAAGATTTAAATATTCGAAATGGTTCTAAGTCATAGGATGATCTAAAACTGTTTGTCAAGGAACGAATTAACTTTGGGCTTTTATCAGGACTTGGCATTTGATTCATTGATCTACTTTTACCAACAGGGTTTTGGCATCACCAAAAAGGGGAAAATTGTTGGGATATAAACTCAAAAAGTTTTTGTGATGAAATACTTAACAGGAAAAAGAACCCGTAAAAGAGATCATTCAAACCAAAGTGTCAAGGATCGGACAAGAATTATCACGTTCAACGGAGAAATCAGCTCGAAGTGTTGAGGTCAAAGTCAAACCAGCCTGAAGGTATATCTCAAACAAGCTGAACAACGTAAAGCGCAAGAAACCAGCTCGGTTGAGTGAACCAGCTGGATACTAAGTCAGCAAAAGCTAAATCAGCTGGATGAGTGGACAATTCAAATATCAGCTAGAGTTTCAGACGGGTCTATCACCTAGATAGATGGAAATGAAAAATCAGCTGGGTACAGAACTACATAAGAAATTTGAAATTTGGAATGACTAAAGTACTGTACCATCTGAAGCAATCTAGTTGACGTCTCTGCCATAATTTGTAGTTGTTGAAACCAGTTCAAGATAAAACCAGATATGCAGGGATATGACAACCCAAGGAAGACGGCGCAGACTTACCAGAAAGGGTAATGCATTTAATGAAGTTGTACCTTCATCGTACAAGCATTTATGGCGCCGCAGATACTTCAATTTGGATGTATTCAATGTGTCTACTGGAAACATTTATTACCGTTACATCCAAAGAGTATATATATGTAACGCCCCGAAATCCAGATTACGTAGAAATGAGTGCATGACTATGGGGAAAATATTTTTAGATGATTACATAACATCTTATGTGATTTATTTATGATTTTATGCTGCATGGTATGCATGTGTTGTTTTTCAGCCTGCTTGAGCTACGGGCGGGTGGACGAGATTAGGGTCGACCGAAAAGAAAATAAATTGAGATTTTAACTTATGAGATTTTTAAGAATGAATTTATTTTATTTTAAGCAACAATTTCAGAAAATGGGGATTTTTTTTGGTATTTTTGAAAGGAACCCGTTTTTCGCCTATACAGGCTGTTTTATTGGATTTTAAAGTGTTTTAAATTTTGAGGGGGCTTGGATTTCTAAATTTAAACCATTTTCAAGGCCAAGATAAAGTTTTAATTATCTTTTCAATTAATGGAGGGGCTAGCATGTCATTTTCCACTTCCTTTATTTAATCAAATCATAGGGGCTAATTGTGTCATATTGCATTATTCCTAAACACAAATTTTAAACATAACCTAGCCGCTTGGATTTCGAAATTTAAACCATTTTCAAGGCCAAGATAAAGTTTAATTATCTTTTCAATTAATGGAGGGGCTAGCATGTCATTTTCCACTTCCTTTATTTAATCAAATCATAGGGGCTAATTGTGTCATATTGCATTATTCCTAAACACAAATTTTAAACATAACCTAGCCCCTAAACCAGATCTAGCCGTCCTCCCCCTACTCCACAAACACAAAATTCTAAATCCCTCCATTCTTGGTGAAGCTTGATGATCCAAAGCCGGTGGTGCCCCGATCTCGCGTCTATAACGGCGGTAACTCGCAGATCTACCTTTCTTCCAATCCAGGCATGTAATATCTATTCCTTTTCTCATAATTTAAGTCATAGTAAGCTTTTTTTAATGAAAACTTGCATGAATTGTATGTGATTTGTTTAGATCTATGCATAACGTTTGAGGTCCATGCATGTTTCACAGTTTTCAAAACGTTTTTGATTCGTTTCTTGTGATACTTAGGTCATGGTCGGTTCATGGGGCCAAATTTTGGTCCAATGATGGTCTATATAGTTAGTCCATCGAGTTAGGACCACGTAGGTCCAAACGGGAAGCGATTTGGTTAAGGAATTAATTAGTTATGAATTTTAAGATCAGCAAGTGTCCTGGCTTGTCGCCTGTGCGCGATAGAAGCGTTTTTGTGGTCGGGTACATCGCTCAATGAGGTCTGTGTGGCCGAGGTTGATTTCAGGCCATTGATTTAGGGTCACGTAGGTCCAAACGGGAGGCAATTTTGTCGAGAAATGAATTAGTTATGAATTTTATGGCTAGCACGTGTCCTGGTTGCAGTCTGCGCGCAAGCAGTGAGCTTGCGGGCTTCGGTTTGGTCTCATACTGTATTGTTTTTTAGTTTCGTTTGTTCCAATACCTAGTATATTGAGTTAGGGTAACGTGGATCGAATACGAGAGTGATTTGGATAAGAAATGGATTTTTAATTATTTTTATCGTTTTGTCGCTCGAAGTGAGCCGTGTCGGGTCATTTTTTTGAAAATTAAGATTTCGAGTCTTAGGGGCTGCTAAAGTTCTTGGATGATTTTATTTAACGTTTTCAACATATTTTAAGATGTTTTACAACATTTTTAGAATTTATTTGATTTTTGGGATTTTGGCAATTTTAGCGTATTGGGCCGAATATTTTAAAGTCAAAATCCTTTTATTTATTGGCCTAATACTTTTATCAAATTTTAAAGTCAAATTTTGGTCATTGGTATTTATTTAGTCAGATTTAAAATTTTTGAATTATTAGCCAAGGATTGAGTAATTAGAAATTTTAAAAGTTTAATTTACGTCTTGGACCGGCCGGTTCAATTGGACCGGTTTGACTGGTTCGATTGGACCAGATCAGTTCGTTGTGTATCGAGTCAAAATGTTTTAAAATCGGTCCAAGTTATTTTAATTATGGACCTATTATTTTAATTATTATGTCCAAGGTCCAATTTCAAATAAAATAGCCAGAAGGTCAAAATTAAGTCAAACCCTTTAAATAATTTACGTTATCTCAAATTTTAAGTTTTCAGTCAAAAATGAGGGCATTTGGTATTTTATTGGAGTTAAAATCGATTTTTGGGATTTAATTTAGTCAAAATCGGTCTTTTGGTCAAAATCGACTTTCGAGGTCAAAATTGATTTAAATTGATTTTAAAAGTCAAAATCGATTTTAATAAGTCCCAAATTGTTTTTTAGAAGTCAATATTGATTTTAATTAGTCCCTTTTAGTCTTGATTTTAAGAAATCAAAATTTAAATAAATTAGGCAAAAATGGGAAAAAGCGGTGAACATTCGGTTCATCGGCCGAGTTTAGAGCGATGTGTGGTCTAGAAGTGGTGAGCCTGGCCCCGGAATCAATCCTTGATCGAAGTAGAAAAATGTAGAAACCCGTAAATGTATATTTTATTATATATGTAGTATTTTATGTACGCAAACGTTTTCAAGGAAATGATTAAATATATATTAACGGGCTAAGTTTTAAATTACATGATTTTAAGGAATTCACGCATCATGAGATTTCATGAAACGATCAGGCATGTTCTTCTAAGTTAAAAATCCGAGGAATTGAAGTGATGTGGCAAGTCTACGATGCGAGTTAACCGGGCCCGGGATCCCCGTGTTTTAGGATGATTTCAGGATTTCAGGGCCTACGGATCTCGGTAACAGCGGGGTGAAGTGGCAGTTTTCAGGAGTGTGACAGGCATGTTCTTTCTAAGTTAAAAATCCGAGGAATTGAAGTGATGTGGCAAGTCTACGATGAGAGTTAACCGGGCCCGGGGATCCCCTGTTTTTAGGAATGATTTCAGGATTTCAGGGCCTACGGATCCTCGGTAACAGCGGGGGTGAAGTGGCAGTTTTCAGAGGTGTGACATATAGGGATCCCGAGGTAAGGTCGGGTGAACCACACCGCCACGTACGTTGGTTATTACGACTGATCAGTCATACGCTGCTCATATTCACTGATATGACTCGTACGTTTTCTTTTCAGGTTACGATATGCCATACCTTATATGTTATATGATATGTTATGATATGATTGTAGGATGAAATGTTTTAAGATCATGCACGCATTCATGTTTTTACGTTATTTAATTACAGATATGTGCTTGAATGAGATTTTATAAGTATATACTTTGTTATATATTACGATAGAGCATGCTGAGCCTCTAGGCTCACTAGGTTTAAATGGTGTAGGTGATGATCCTGTCGATGAGCATGTCCCGACTGGCGGTGAGGACCTCTGAGCACCTGATGCAGCAGTACCACGTGACCGCCTTTATGATTCAGTATGTTCTGTTACAGCTTTAGATACTGGTTTTTAAACATGTTGGATTTCAGTATTCTTTTTACTCGATGATTATACGATGTTGGATTTTTGACGTTTTTAAATATTCTTTTATTTAAGCTTAAGGTATTTTGAGAAAATGATTTAGAAATTGTTTTAGAAGGGAACGAGCCATATTTAAAATTTATGCTTTTAGTCTTGCATATTTTATTTTAACTGGGATATTTTGAGTATTGCAGTATTTTAAATTATGTTTTTATCTGTCATGCCAAAAGTGAAATTTTAGCCACTATTTTAAATGCTTCCGCTATTATTTGCGTGGTTAAACTCTGTGTTTGTGCACGAGGCCTGACACCTCTAATCTGCTGAGATTATAACACTAATTACCTTGATTAATTACATTCCTCACAAAAGGACTCCATATGAGATATGGACGAGCAAATCGGACTGGTACTTGTATTTGAGAATATGAGGATGTCCGATTAAATGAAGCAGACAATGGGAGATAAGTTGGATAATCGATCCATCTTATGTTACTTCGTGGGGTATCCAAAGAACTCGATTTGATACTATTTCTATCATTCCACGGAAACAAAAGTATTTGTTTCCAAAAATATCACATTCTTGGAGAAGGAATTTCTATTGGATAGAAAAGAAAATATGATAGAACTCGAAGAAATTCGAGATCAATAGAAGTGAGTATTGTACCGGCCACACCTCAAGAACCAATCATTAAGGTGCACACTCCTAGGAGATCCGAAGTGTCCTTAGTCTTTCCGTCCGATATGGTTTCCTACTTGAAGAGGATCAAGGTGATCCTGACATTGGATGCGATCCAAGAAACTTCAAGGAGACAATTTTTTATGCTGATTCTTCATTATGGATTAAAGCCAGAAGTATGATATAGGCTCCATGCCCAAAAACCAAGTTTAGTCCTTAGTATATCCTCCTGGAGGAATCGTTCTGATAGGATGTAAATGGATCAATAAAAGGAAATTTGGGACTGATGGTAAGTTACTGACTTTCAAGGCACGATTGGTGGAAAAAAGGTTACACTCAAAAGAAAGATGTTGACTTTGATGCAACTTTTTCACCAGTCGCTATTTTAAAATCCATAAAGATACTGCTAGCCATAACTGCATGGTATGACTGAGATATGGCAAATAGATGCGGCGACTGCGTTCCTTAATGGAAATTTCAGACCCGATGCTCTAAATAAAAGATTTAAGCACTCAACAACGCAAACTACGGAAGCTTAAAATGTGAATTAAAAAATTTTCTTTTTCGACCTGAACACAAAATACAATTCAAAATAATTTCATACTCAAAGTATAGATTTTTAACTCAAAATCTCTACATCAAACAACACCATAAATGTATACAAATATCTCAAAAGATACAAATCTCAATATAAACATTCACGCAGGGCATCCTGGTAACTGACTAAATACAATATACATAACTGGGACTCAAAAATGGGCTCTACCAGCCGACACACCACTCGGTCCAGCAGAATTACGGGAAGAACATGCAAAGTCCAAACACAAGACCAAAGCAGCCCCAAAAAGGGAGAAACAACGAGGTCAAACCTCAGTACGAAGAGCACTCATAAAACAACAATAAAATAAGACATGAAATATCTCAAGACGTGTAATACATGAATGATACAATGAAGAATCATATGCTTTCAAAAGCGTTCACAACAGACTCAGCTATGAATCATAAAATCACAAATCAGTGAATCAGTAATCAATAATCAGTGACCACATCGCAGGTGAGAGTATGGGAGCTACCCATTCATCTCACGTGCAGTACCAGCAGCACAAATTCTCAAAGTACAACCCGGCTGGTGCCATTCATCTTACTAAGGGGTGGGAGCTACCTAAAGAACCTTAGGGAAGACACAAATCTCGCACAGGGGAGTCGAGGTTGCGGGAGCTAACCGACACCCCTCATTTCATTTTCAAATCAGCATGTTGGCACTATCCATCCTCGGATAAAACCAGGTATTAAAAGGAATCTGCTCAAGATTATATGGATGTATGCAAGACAATATCAGCTCACAAACAGCACACAATATTCACACATAAGCAAATTAGAAAATTATCATATAGAGCACGGCTAAGCAGACTCAGCTTACAACCAGCACATAATACACAGCAGTTCAGTTCACGCTGTAAATATTCTTATGCTTATGTCAAAGCTGTTAACATAAGCTCAATCCGTACCTTACGTAGATCTTGGTGCAATACCTCAGACAGCTTATGACTAACAGCAGAACAGACTCCCTGCTTCGCTCAAGTCTCGGCCAATAGCTCAAGGCCAACAGCTTACGGCAAAAACCACAAGAAAGTCTCTAATCTACCAAGATACCTAAGAACTGAGCTCTTCGTAAGCTCACACATCTCACGGCCTAAAGCCTCGTAGCTCAGACCAGCTACGTATAACCAACAGAGCACTATGCAGCTCAAAGATAAACGCTAGCAACATAAGCTAATGCTAGCAAAACACGGTTACCTGAATCGGAGCTCAACTTGAATCGGAGCTCAACTCAATTGCAAATCACGAAACCTAGATCACGCAGCTCCTCAGCGATTCCTCCGTCCGGCCTCCTCTCGACTCCAATTGGGTACAAGAACGTCGGCCTTGAAGAGGGGTTTCAATCGAGGTACCCTCACTCAAATCTGACCGGCAATTTGGGGAACCCTAGATCGGGTGAACAGTAGTCACGAGGGTTAGGAGAATAATCTATAGGGAACTCACGAGAGAGGATAAGGATATGTATATTCTAAAAATAACTAAGTGTTGGTCAACGGTCAAGACTTATGCACACGCTCCCCAGCTTAGAGCTACAGTATAGTCAAACCAGCTCAGGCCTCTCCACTGTACCAGCTTAGGTACGCAGACACCAAAAACCAGATCGCACTCAAAACAGACCAGCTCAGAGAATCCAGCACATCTCTAAACTGAATCCATCTTGCACATACACACGACATCCCAGAGCTGTTCATCTCTAAGCTGGTGTCCCCAAAACCAGCTCACGGCAAAACTCAAACCAGCACAACAAAGTAGTTCAGCTCAGAACTATCCTCTCAGACCAGCTCTCACCTGATCTGATCTATACCAAAAGCAAATGTCACCAACAGATTACATCAATTATCCTAAGATGATCGCTACACAGTTCACAAAATACAATCTAGCTCAAAGCTCAAACTTGTTGTCCAGCTCGGAATTAATCTGCCCAACCAGCTCACACTAAATCTGGTCTTGGTTTAACACCAAAATACACCAGCAGAACTCTAATCTGGAAGCAGATCACACTGGCCGGTTCACACCACTTCAGAAGCACATATTTTCTCTAATCTCAAATCGATGTAAAGTAACTTACATAAGACCAGCTCAGCCCATAGCTGACTTCGCTGAACCTGAAACAGTTTCATCAACTAGCTCGTGCAAAATCATAGACCAGCTGGCAGGAAAAATGATTCCTATCAACCTAATTCCATAACAAATATAATCTCTACTAATAAAACATCAATCAGCTCTGTTTATCAATGCTTAAAAAACCATGCTTCCAACCAAGGATAATCTGCACTGAAACCCAAAAAGCTTGTACTACAGCTTAGCACAATACCCTAATGTTGGGGAACTGTGGCGGATCCGGATCCCGTCTCCCGGCGAGGCAGCGGAAGAACAAAAATTAGGTCGGGAAACGTTCAATACAATTCAATAATAACACAATATGAATCATTCATAGCGTGTTTAGTCAGTTACCTTGCTGGCGTCTAGGAGCCTGGCTCCGACCAGTTTCACGAGGAAACCGGCACTTCACGGTAGGCGGCGGTAGATTCGTCAATCAGGTCCACGACCGGAAGGGAGACTCCTTCGTCAGCCTGCACTAGAAGGCCTGACGAGATCAGCATGGACGGAAAATTCTCGAAAAATTGGCCGAAACAATTTCC
>KV021482.1:156454-182119 GCA_001598015.1 Dorcoceras hygrometricum | reverse complement strand
ACCGACTCACAACAATTGTCAATGACGTGGACAGCTTTCCGGCATACATGACCCCCTCAATAATATGAGCCGGGCCATGTATACGGGTAGCATCGACGTACACCCATTGTTGATGGAAGGTAGGGTTAATTTAAACAATTTTAAATACCCTTATGTTTATCGAATAAATATTTTATCTTGATATAAGTTTTAAATCAAATTTAAAACGAGGGATTTTATTTTTGAAAATATTTTGGTCTCATGCATATTTAAATCTAATTTAAAACATGCAAACATGCGGATTCATTTAATCTATATATCAAATATATAAATAACATTGGGATGATCGATCGCGAGAGCTATGCGGTCCGTGGTTGCCAGCCACGGACCTGGGTCCAATCCTAGGGGTTATGCAATATGCAATGCAATCCTATTACAATGCTTTCCGGTTTTACAGATCTTCGGTCTTCAATATTCTTGATCGTCATTGTCCACCGTCTTTGGATGTCCTCCCACTAAATCTAGTAATTTACATTTAAATTTACCATGACATACAAGGGATACATTTATCAAGGGGTGGGAACGGGCCATAAACAGGCCCACTTTAAATGATAATCAAAATATTAATACAAACCGAATCATAAAAACCTATGGAATACACCTAACACATTGGGCACGGACTCTCGATCATCCCAATCCTGCAGATAATCTAATTAACATGCATAAATTAAATAATCAAATTATTTATCGCAAAATCATATTTTAATCATAAAATCGCATTTTATAATAAAATCGTATATTGTCGATAAAATCAAATTTTAATCAACAAAATCATATTTCATTATAAAATCATATTTTACAATTAAAATCGCATTTTACTATTTTAATCGCATCGTATTGGGCCTACAATTTTGGGCCCAAAAATCTCAAAATTTCAAAATCGACCAAAATGGGCCCGATATCGAATATCGGCCCGAAAACTTCATGTGCTACCCGGGAGAGGCCCGAAAAAAACCTAGAAGCAAAATTCAGCCATCGCAACGACGCCGGAGAGTCGTCGGATGGCGGCCGCACGGCGGCGGTCGCCACCAACATTGCGTGCGGCGCATGGCCGCACGCCGCCGCGCCAAGCGCGGAACCTTCCAGCAAGTTGCGCCCGAGAGTGGCGCATCCAGTAGCACCATTGCGCAGCAGCAGGCCGCACGCAACGCTGCGCATCGCCGGGCCAATCCAGGCGCACGTCCGTGCGCCGCAATTCGACCACCGCGCAAACATGTGCGCGAGGCCAGCGGCCTTTGGCCGGCCACCATGCGCGGCCAGCGCGCATGGTTCCTCGTGGTTGCGCAACCAGTGCACGGGTAACGGCGTGCGACAATTGCACGAGGCAGCGCCCAGCGAACGCCAGCCATGCGCGGCCAGCGCGCATGTACCGCGCGCGCACCGGTGGGGCGCCGCCATGCGCGGCGGCGCCACGGCGGTTCCAGGCCAAAAAGTTTTGTTTGATCTGAAAAATCGAGACATTAGATACAATATGGCAGCAATTGCATTGATCAGATCCGAGCCTTGGCTCTGTTACCACTGTTGGGGAACCGTGGCGGATCCGGATCCCGTCTCCCGGCGAGGCAGCGGAAGAACAAAAATTAGGCCGGGAAACGTTCAATAATATTCAATAATAACACAATATGAACCATTCATAGGGTGTTTAGTCAGTTACCTTGCTGGCATCTAGGCGCCTGGCTCCGACCAGTTTCACGAGGAAACCGGCACTTCACGGTAGGCGGCGGTAGATTCGTCAATCAGGTCCACGACCGGAAGGGAGACTCATTCGTCAGCCTGCACTAGAATGCCTGACGAGATCAGCACGGACGGTAACTCCTCGAAAAATTGGCCGGAACAAATTCCGACGAGGGGAGGCGACACCGCGGAGCAAAGGCGGCGGCGGCGACGATATTAGAGAGAGGAGGGGGCGGCGGCTTTTAGCTATAGAGGCTAGGGTTAGGGTTGTATCTCATGTTATGATTTAGGCTTATGTCTAATTAAATAGACTAGTGATAAACCTGGACCGGCCCAACGGGCCCGGGTCCAACGTATGAACATTCGGTTCATACCTATCACCGTGACTTCATCATAACTCCGATCGCCGATCAGATCGGGCCGATTGACTCAGTTTCCAAAACTGAATACTATGATCTGAAAAACCATTTTTCAGAACCCCAGTGCAAAATGATCGTTTTGCCCCTCAACAGCGCGAAATCACGATTTGACCCCTGTTGAATTTTAGGAAGTCGCACTCCCAAAAATCCTTCTCAAGTGCTCAACACATTGAGCTTAGTTTCCGTGCGGGAATCTCGAATCCATTACTTGTGTGACTCTCAATGGTTCAGGGATACAGCTAGCCGTGGGCCCACAACCATTGTGGCTCCGGAATCACAATTCCGGACTTGTCCATCGGATCATGGTAAGAGCGTCTAGCAACATCGTCCCATGATCCCCTAGGTATACTGATAGTGCCTGCAAGAACCAGTTGGTCGTGGTTAGCGTACAGTACGGTCCTTTCAATCCATATATCCCGATCAGATCAACGACCATTGGTAAATCGAGAGTCGTTATAGATCCGATAGCTATGCAAACATCTTGGAGATCGAATAGTGACATTGCGAGTGTAACTAGGTAAACCGATTTACCTAAAACACTTCTAGTACTCTGGCCAGAGATTTATACACTATTATCCCCTCAGATAGCATAGGATATCCACGCATGTCTGCGAGCGGTGAATCCTCGACAACGATGCATCGACTCCTACATCCATCGGGATCTCACCCAATCCCGCTGCCTAATGATCCCAAGTGAGTCGGCAAACGAGTCAAAGTGAGACGCCTATCATGTAGAGTCTCAATGACGTTTCGAGTCGTGAGGACTAATTAGTACAACCAAGACCTCGGACTTATCCACTCGACAAATGGTAACCACTTGGAAAGTCCGAACGAGGGTAGTTCGATAGATCACCAGGTCACTATCTATCTGCATGCTCAGAACATCACAATGTTCCCTACCAATGAAACATGGTACTTCGCATCGCAGATACTAGTCTCTAGCTCGGGCGGCCTTATCCTCATTTTGATGGCCCAATCGACTAGGAACTAATTCAGAATACACAGTGACTATTAGATGTGTTTCATTATAGCCGTCATACCCACTATCACATCTAATATACACTATAGTGCATTCTAGATCTTTACTCAACGCAATTGTTAATCATTATACAACACAATGAATGTAAAGAATGCCGTAAATAAATGCGAATATAATATATAAAGATTGTCATATACAAGAGTCTATAAACCCACACGCCACAAGTTGGCTAGTTGGGCATCTACTCTAACACCTAAACCAGCACACATCTAAGCTGGTCTCTTCACCAGTATCTCATCAAGCTGAAAGATCTCTTTTGGTTAATCACTACTCCGATCCGACTGATTAACTCAATAATTATCATTTGATAATTTCCAGTCCTCGCAGGAAACATTAATGAATATTTCTACACGACTCATCTTGAGATATTCACATCTTTTAGAAGCGAACATAAGGTATGTAAGCTTCAGAAATCAATTTGTGGTCTCAAGCAGGCATCAAGAAGTTGGAACCAGAAATTTGGCGAAACAATTTAGGAATTTGGTTTTGTCAAGTGCCCGAAGGAACCGTGCACATACAAGAAGTTGATAAAGGACGTTCTGACGTTCCTGGTACTTTACGTTAATGATATTCTACTCATTGGGAATGATCTAGGAATGCTGCAGTCAACAAAAGTATGGCTCCCTGGAAAGTTTTTGATGATGGACATAGGTGAAGCTTCCTGTATTCTAGGAATTATGATCTATATATATAGATCAAAAGGGATGATCGAACTCACCCAAGCGACCTAAATCGATACCATACTTAATAGGTTTCCTTTGGAGGAGTCCAAGAGAGGACATCTACATGTGTTCCTGTGTTACTCATCCAAGTCGATGTCTCCGAAGACTGAATGTAGATTGAGATGATGACACATGTGCCGTATGCATCGGCAGTAGGTAGCATAATGTATGGTATAATATCTACTCGTCCTGATGTCACCTATGCTCTGATTGTCACGAGCAGATATCAATCCAACCCCAGTCAAATGCATTGGAAGGCTGTGAAGGATATTCTTAAGTACTTGAGAAGGACTGAGAATACGTTCATAATCTATGGGGTGGTGAATAAAATTGAAAGGCTACACTGACTCTAGCTTACAGAGTGATATGAATGACTTGAAGTCAACATCTGATTTGTATAGTAACGCCTAGAAAATTATCCATATTTAGGAACGCAGCCTTAGCCTTGGTATTATTTCTCCTATCTTAATAATTATATTAATTATGCCATTTTAACTATTTAAATTATTTTATGATGATATGAAGCCAGAATGGAGACGATGGGAATACCGAGTAAAAACGAGTTTTTATAAAATTTGTTTTGAGGTTATTTCCTAATCTCGGAAAGGGTTTTCACGCAGGTGATTTTAAAAAACCCATTTTCTTTACCAAGCTTTGATCACAGATTTTATCCCTAGTTTCGAAAATTTAAAATAGGGAAGTGATAGGGATTTTAAGTAAGAAAATCTACCAAAATGATTTTCACATATCTAAAACTCAATATTTTCCCCTAAAAAAAACCGTCCCCGCTCTATACCCATACACATACACGACCTTTTCTTAAAATAAAACACAGAGCCCTAGATTTCTCCCCCTAAGCTCCACTTCGCTTCCCATTTCCAATCAATTTGAGCTTTCGGAGTAGAGACCAGTGTCGTTCCCGGCTTCCCTCCTTCCGTCCTACGATACAAGGCAAGCACAAAATCTCCTTTGACTGTGCTAATCATTCATATTACTGTATTCTTGTGTTCTGATGTTTCTCCTTCGTTTTTACTTTTTATTTTTGAGACTGTAATTGAGGATTTTGAGACGTAAATTCCCTTTTTAAAACCTGACGAGGCTACCTAGTGATTTAGATCCGAGAGTATTAACTATTGAGTCTAATCTGAGAGGAGGTACGGGAGAGACGGGGGTCTAAGGGCTGTCGATATTGAGGAAGAATGGTCAGGGATTGGATGTGGACTGGGGTTCTGCCGATAGAGTGGTAAGTTGTTTTAATGTAAATTGGGTTTTCGTGTGCTGTCTGTATTGCTTCAGTCGTAGGCTGTTCCTGTAATCAAGGTTCGTAAGTCCTTGAGTCAGAATCTGTTCTTCCTTCTTGCCTAAACTATTTTTCCTTCTCAAGCCCTAATCTGTTCCCTTTCTTGATCCGTAAACTGATTACAACCCGTAAGTTGTTTGTCTAATGTAAACTGTTTTGAACTCGTAAACTGTTTGGCGCTTGTAAACTATTTTGACCCATAAGCCATTGACCTTCCAAAGCCGTTCTAACCCCTAAGCTGGTCTGACCATCCCAATATGGTCTGACCGTCCCAAGCTGGTCTGACCACCCCAAGCTGGTTTGACCATCCTAAGCTAGTTGACCATCATAAGCTAGTTTACCGCCCCGAGCTGGTCTACTGCCCTAAGCTGGTTTATCGTCCGATCTGGTTTACTGTGCTAAGATGGTTTATCACCCCGTGCTCGTTTACTTTGCTGAGCCGGTTCACCATGCTAAGCTTGTTTACCGCCCAAGCTGGTTGACTGTCCTAAGCTGGTTGGCCACCTAAGCTGAGACGACTTCCTATAAACATTTGACCTCGTATGCTGAGTAGAGAACCCTAAGATTTTCTGGATTGCGAGCCGATATATGCTCCCTAAACTAATTGAGCGATCTGATCTGGTTTCAGCGTGCGGTCTGTTCTGAATCCCTGAGCTGATCTGGGCGGACGAGATAGACTGTCTGCTCTAACCTGATCGAGTGCTCTGAGCTGTTTTCAGTGCACGATCTGGACCGAAGCCCCCTAGTTTTTCTGGGTAGACGTGCAGACCTGAGTAGTGGGAGCTAAGAGGGGATTTCGTGATCTAGCCACCTAAGTCGTCCTGGGTAGGTGTGTGCTGGACCGCATACTACACTATCTGGATCACCGTAAGCTGAGCATGTCTTCTGAGCTGATTAGCGCAAGCGTCCGCGCTTCAGGTCTGGATTGAATCCATGGAGCAGCCTGTTGTCATGGATGAAAATATAAATGATGATTATCTTAAAGATATGTTTATGGTGTCGAATAGTTTTGACATTTAAATTTCTGCAGTTTACGTAATTTTAAAGAAAATCCATTTTTCACCTTTGAGGCCTGAGAAATGAGACAGAAAGTTTGAGCTAAGGGATGAAAATATTTTGAATGATGGGACTTGATTGTGGTTATATATTACCGATATTGGGATCGAGAGATGTCTCATGAGCCATATCAAAACTATGGTATTGGGATCGAGAGACATGTTGTGAGCCATATAGAAACTACGAAGTATGGGAGTCGAGAGACGTTCCTATTAGAGTAGGTGCCCAACTAGCCAAATTGTGGCGTGTGGGTTCTTGTTGACTCAATGTAAAACAATCTTTATTTATGAAATCGCATTCTTTTATGGCATTCTTTATCTTTATTATTATTATTACATTGTTGGATAAAGACCTTGAATGCGCTATAGTGTATGTTAGATGTGATAGTGGATTTGATGGCTATCATGAAATACATCTAATAGTCAATGTGTATTCTAAACTACTTCTTAGTCGTTTGGGCCGTTCAAAAGAGGATAAGGGCCGCCCGAGTTTGAGACTAGCATCTGCGATGCGAAGTACCATGTTTCATTGGTAGGGAACATAGTGATGTTGATTCGTACTTCTACCTATCACTGGAACACTAGATAGCTTGAACCCTCATTCGGACTTTTTAAGTGGTTATCATTTGTCAAGTGGATTAAGTCCGAGGTATTGGTTGTACAGATCAGTCCTTATTACTCGAAACGTCATTGAGACTCTACATGATAGGTTCCTCACTTTGACCCGTTTACCGACTCAGTTGGGGTCATCAGGTGGCGGGGTTGGGTGAGGTCCCGATGCCTGTAGGAGTCGATGCTTCGTTGTCGAGGATTCACCGATTGCCCTTGTGCATGGATATCCTATGCTATCTGAGGAGATAATAGTGTGACAAATATCTGGTCAGAGTACTAGATGTGTTTTTCGAGTCACAAAAGTTTTGAGCCCACAGCTAGCTGTATCCCTGAACAATTTAGGGTCACACAAGTACTGGTTTCTCAATTCTCGTAAGGAAATTAAGCTCAATTTGTTGAATATAGTAAGAGGAAGGAGGAAGTGTGACTTCCTAAAATTAACTAGGGGTAGAATGTGTGACGCCCACGCCCATGGGAACCAACGGATTTGTATAAAAAGAAATAAAAGAGAAATGGAAGGGCTGAAATAATATATTATAACCGTATTTCCTTACAAAATAAAATTCGATCTACCAACGATTGGCGCCAAATAGTAATAACATATTTCAACAAACAGACTTGAGATACAAAATGCAATTGCGAAATTACAACTTCTGGAACTCTATCTGAATTCACTATTGTTGTAATAGATCTTAATACATGTTCGACAAAAGATCAAAAACAACAATAACATCATTGCGGAACCACCGGCCTTCGATAAACACACACACACCACAGCTGGATCAGCTCCCGCCTCCCGTCTGCCCCAGATCTGACTCACCTGAACCAAGAAAGCAAGTGAGCCTAGGGGCTCAGCAAGAAAAACTTAGAATAACAAGAGCACAATATGCAGGCAGGCACAATACATAAGATATCATAGTTTAAAGGAAGTCATTTAAACATAATTCAATCGTAAGCATCTGCTCTGGGAGAACTCAGATCTCAACATTATTTTCTTTAGACATATGGCTCAGAAGCTCTCCTTAAGTCCCGTTGCACTTGATCAAGTTACTTCTGAATTCAGTTACTATATGGCGAAATTCGCCCTGTATGAAGGGGCAAATGTCACGCTCGACTGCTGCTCACCCTTCCTCTGTGTACCGTCTGTTATCTTTTCCATATATCTTAAAATATGAACATTTTCTTCCTTTAAACAACATCTGGATGAAATCAGATTCAACATCGGGGTTCACTTCAATTTAAAACTCATTTTCTCACAAAATAGCATTTTCACTGAACAGCCAGTTAGGAGTAGGGAGAACATATGTCTGAATGAAACAATGTCTGGGTACAGGATACAATTCAGATGTTATAGACAGTTGTGACTCTGGGAACACTATCGCTAACAGGAGGTTCAGATGTTAGAGTTTAAATGTTGTCGCTAGCGAGGGATTCAGATATCGCCAGAGGATAGCGTTTAGAAACAGATATCTGTCTATGAAATAATAGTGTATAGAAGTAACAACAGATTTTGGCATCGGTCAACTCAGATGTCAATGAATTGGGTTGGTCAACTCAGATGTCAACGAAGTCAGCACTGTCCAAAAGGTCGTTTAGATGTCAATACAACTGGATTGGTCAATTCAGATGTCAACGAATTGGGTGGGTCAACACAGATGTCAACACAAAGGTAAAATGGTCGATAACATGAAATCTGAACAAACTTGGATATGAAGCAAAAATGGATAATGGTATAAAAACATGCTTTACTGTGAAATCTGGTTGCTAATAAACAAAACAGAAATCTGGATATGGAACTATTGCTGCAGTTTTACGAACGACAACCAGAGATACCAGTTCTGCTTATCAAACCAGAACAACATCCCGATTCGACCAGCATCACCGATTACTTGGAGTCAAGTTCAAACACTGCCATTAACCGGAAGAAGAAATTTGTGACTATATATTGAAATGGAATCTGTCATGCTCAGCAATGTAAACAACATCTTTTGCGTAAAACACATTTTGAGTTTCCGATGGAAACTAACTGTTAATCTGAAACAACATACATATATTTTTTTTCAAAACCAACAGAGGCATGAACAATAACTGAAAGGGATCAATATATACTTTCATGTCGTAGCAAGAATCAGATTTACTTGCCTTATCACTGGGAAACATAGAGCACAGCAGGTCACCACAACAAGTCTCCTCAAGCACAACAAAGAGCTCCAATTTTTAGATGAAAATGAAAGTTTCTTGCAAAATATTTGAACTTATAGTTCATAAGGACAATAGGCATGGGAGTTGGTGGGTGTCAGGGGAAAACACTTGAGTAGTCATGGTGTACCATGCTTAATTCTAAAGATTTTATTAAAAGTCCCCTGTCATTATTTTAATTTGTGAAAGCGTTACTCAAATATAAAAAAACAAAATGAACCATTTCTCATCCCGAAATTTTTTTATTTGTGAAATATGAAATAGCTCGATTTGTGCTCGGAGTGACATCTGTTCAGACCTCTGCACCGTTTCTAAACTATGAAAATAAGAAATCAACTTTAAAATAAACAAATAAGTTGATGTCTGAGATTTCAAAAGGGTACTTAAATTAAAAAGGACTAGAAATTGTGGTCCTACGGATTTTTTGGGCGCTACAACTCTACCCATCTTATAAAAATTTCGTCCTCAAAATTTACTTACCGAACACATCTGGGTAACGAGTATGAATATCAGCTTCTGTTTCCCACGTAGCTTCTCGTTCGGTTTGCTAAGACCGTTGCACTTTAACCATTGGAATACTACGGTTCCTTAGTTTCCTAATTTCCCTAAGAAGAATTTTCTCGGGCCTCTCTTCATAACTTAAATCTGTTGCTAAGTGAATTGGCTCAGCTCTCAATATGTGCGACGGGTGGGGAACGTACTTCCTCAAAGCTTAAACATGAAATACACTATGCACTGAAGACAGATGTGGAGGTAGTGCTAATCGATAAGCCAACGTTCCTACTTTGTCCAGAATCTCATAAGGGCCAATATATCTGGGACTCAGCTTTCCCTTCATACCAAAATGCATCACTCCTTTCATTGGAGCTTACTTTCAAAAAGACGTGATAACCAACATCAAAATTCAGATCCCGTCGTCTATTATTTGCATAACTTTTTTGCCTGCTTTGAGCAGCTTTCATTTGTTCCTTAATCATTCTAACAGATTCCACTGTTTGCACTACCAAGTCTGGTCCTAAACTATCTCTCTCTCCTACCTCATCCCAATGAACGGGTGTTCAACATCTGCGACCATAAAGAGCTTCATATGGAGTCATCTGTATCGATGCTTGGAAACTGTTGTTATATGTGAATTCTACCAACGGTAGCTTTAGATCCCAACTTTCTGAGAAGTATATGATACATGCTCTAAGTAAATCTTCTAGAATCTGGATCACCCTCTCTGATTGTCCATCGGTCTGGGGGTAAAAAGCTATGCTAAAGGTCAACTTAGTACCTAAAGCTCTATGAAAACTCTTCCAGAAAGCCGAAGTAAACTTGGGATCCCTATCTGATACTATTGAAATGTGAACACCGTGAAGCCTCACTATCTCCTTCACATATAACTCTATATATCTACTCACATCAAATGTTGTCTTTGCTGGCAAGAAGTTAGCAGACTTAGTAAGTCTGTCTATTATAACCCAAACAGAATTGTACCCTTGGGTAGTTCTGGGTAATCCAATCACAAAATCCATAGCTAACACTCCCATTTCCACTCTGGAATAGGTAATGGCTTCAGCATTCATGCTGGTGTCTGGTGTTCAGCTTTCACCAGTTGGCATGTTAAGCACTCAGAGACAAATCTGACAATATCTCTCTTCATTCGTAGCCACCAATATAACTTCTGGAGGTCTTTATACATCTTAGTACTTCCGGGATGTACGGAGTATGGGGCTGTATGGGCTTCTGCCATCAAATCTGATCTCAGGGTGTCTACTTGGTGCACCCACATCCGGCCATGAAATCTGACTACTCCTTCTGAAAAATAGAGGTTGCTGCCTCTCTCTCTATCTTGTTTCACCCACTTCTGAAGTTGCTCATCCTTCAGTTGTCCCTCTCGAATTTGGTCTATCATATTCGAGTGAATGGTGAGATCTGCCAGCATCATAGCGCTATATTTGGGCACTAATTCCAACTCAAACTTCTCAATCTCCTGATCCAATGGTCTTTGGACAGATAGCTGGGCTAATCCAACAGATTTTATACTTAAAGCATCTTCTACTACGTTGGCCTTTCCTGGGTGATAGCTGATGGTGCAATCATAATCCTTTACTAATTATAGCCATCTCCTCTGCCTCATATTTAGTTCATTTTGGGTGAAAAGTATTTGAGGCTTTTATGATCCGTGAATATCTCACACTTTTTCCCGTAAAGGTAATGTCTCCAGATCTTCAAGGCAAACACTACCGCTGCAAGTTCTAGATCATGGGTGGGATAATTCTTCTCGTGGTTCTTCAACTGTCTGAAGGCATAGGAATCACTCTACGATCCTGCATCAGTACAGCACCTAAACCCAACTTGGACGCATCTGTGTAGGTAACAAACTTTCCTTGATCAGATGGCATGGTTAGCACAGGGGCTTTAATCAGCGCTTGCTTCAACTTCTCAAAGCTGAGTTGATAGTCCGGAGTCCATTAAAACTTAATCTGCTTCCTAGTCAGTGTGGTCAAAGGAACAACTATCTTCGAAAATCTTTCAATAAAACGCCTATAGTATCCTGCTAAGCCCAGAAAGCTCCTAACTTCTAAAACGACTTGGGAACTGGCCATTCTCGCACAGCTTCCACCTTTGATGGGTCTACCTCCAATCCATCCTTAGATATAATATGTCCTAGGAAAGCCACTTTCTCCAACCAAAAATCACATTTACTGAACTTGGCAAACAACCGCTTATCCTTCAGAACTTGAAGCACTGTCCTCAGATGGTTTAATGCTCGAATCTAGTCTTGGAATACACTAAGATATCATCGATGAACACGACTACAAACTGATCCAAAAAGGGTTGAAAAAATCTATTCATCAAATCCATAAAAGGTGAGGGGGCATTAGTAAGTCCAAAGGGCATTACTAAAAACTCATAGTGGCCATAGCGTGTTCGAAAGGCAGTCTTATAAATATCTGTAGGTTTAATCTTCAGTTGGTGGTAACCAGATCTCAAGTCGATCATAAAAAAGACTACTGATCGCTTCAACTGGTCAAACAGATCTTCAATCCTAGGAGGAGGATATTTATTCTTAATCAATAGATCTTGTATCTCTTCCTTTAACTATTTCATTTATGATGGAGCAAGGCGATAGGGTGGTTTAGAAACTAGTGCTGCTCCGGGTATTAAATCGATTGTAAATTCCAGCTCTCTATCTGGTGGTAGTCCATGTATATCCTTTGGGAATACCTCGGGAAATTCGTTTACTATCTCTACATCTGAAAGTTGGGGCTTACCACTGGATGCTAAAGTCGACAGGCTTGCCAAATATCCTACCCCACCTTTTCTCAAACAACCTTGAGCTTTAAGAGCTGAAATAATGCGAGGAATCTTACAAATCTGATTGGCCCCAAACGTAAACCAGTCTCCTCCTGGGGGTTTTACCACCACTGTTCTAAGCTTGAAGTCTATCACTACTCCATACCGGGTTAGCCAATCCATTCCTAAAATCATATCGAATTCAGGCATTGGTAAGACAATCAAATTGGCAGTAATCAAATGCCCTTGAAGCCTAAGTTCTAAATCGCAAAACAGGTCATGAGATACTAGCTCTTCTCCAGAGGGCACCGTTACACAAAATCCCATAGTTACATGGTCAGGTCTGATAGGTAACTTCTTAGCAAACTCTGCTGCTATGAATAAATGAGTTGCACCTGAATCTATCAGAGATAAAGAGGGCAAACCAGCGATCGAAATCTTACCCGTAACCACCGTAGAATCTGGGTTGTCTTGCTCAGATGTCATGACGTAAGCTCTACTGGTCACCATCTGCTTTTTCTTCGGGCAATTCTTAATAACATGCCTTGGCAACCCACAATTGTAACAAACATTCTGTCCAACTCTACAAGGACCGGGGTGATTCTCTGACACTTGGGACACACTGGCCTACTGTTGATAGTAGGGACTGCACTGATGTGTTGAATAGATAGAGGCTTCTGCTCTTGTGGTCGCTGCTGATTATTTCTCGGCTTCTTGGAGGGTCTCTGGTCCTTCAACTGGAAGACCTGTCTCTTCTGCTATCGCTCCTCCATTACAACCTTCAAATCTTGATCAGCTCCGAGAGCTTTGTCTACTGCGCTCCTGAAATCCTTGGGTTCAACCAGTCTAACATCATGTCTGAGCGTAGGCTTCAATCCATCGACAAAATGTCGCAACTTCTCTCTGGGATCTGCCCCAATCAATGGCACAAAATAGCACCCTCTCTCGAACTTCCGAATATACTCTTGAAGAGACATGTCCCCTTGTTTTATAGTTAAAAATTCTCTTTTTAGCTCCGACCGCTTGTCCTCGGTAAAATACTGCTCAAAGAACACTCTCTTGAATTCTTCCCAGGAGAGGTTCGTTACATCCACCGTGAGCCTAGCTCCTTCCCACCGAAGAATAGCATCATCTCTTAACATATAAATCGCACATCTGGCCCTTTCTAAATCTAGTGTCCGGAGATACTCAAATATCACCTCCATAGACTTTATCCAACTTTCTGCGACAAACTGTTCTATTGAGCCACTGAATTATCTTGGCTTCTCTCTTCGAAATCTTTCCTGAGGGACATCATGACTCAGTCCTCTGCTACTCGAAGATTGGCCATTGCCTCTGCCCGATTTCTCTACCAACAACCTAAGGAGTTGGGCAATACTAGCGTTACTATCAGGGCTGGATTCATCTATCGGGGTGTTTCCTCTTCCTCTTCCTCGTCCAGACATCTTAATCGATAGTCCGCAATCCACCACACATGAACATCAGAACATGCTAAAATCAAAAATATACTGTGAGACCTGTGTTTCGCAATCAGGTGTTGCTTGGAGTGAACCAACTGGTAGTAGATGCGTGTGTTGAAGTCATCGAATTTTCCTAAGTGTTAGAATAAGCAGTTGGAAAGATATCGGCAGTAGTAGTAGAAATCAGTTGGAGCAGCAGTGCTTCGTTAGATTTCAGTCTTTGCGTTTTGGTAGGAAGCAGCAGCAATGCTGACGTGGATTTCAGTCGTTGGTGTATTAGCGAGAGACCAGCTGTTGGTTTTGTTAGCGTGTTTCTTAGTGGGTATTGAACCTACGTCGTTTTGATAATTTGGAACGACAGCGTTTTGAGTGGAGCGCTTTGTACCAGCTGTTGGTTATGATAGACATCAGCTGTTGAGAGATTTGGTGCGTTGTTTATCAGCTGCTGGTTTTTTGATCAGCTGTTGGTAGCGAGGTGACATGTCCCTCTGCGACGTTGTTTGGTTAAGTTGGTGCGACGCCGTTTAGCCTTAGCGTTGTTTGAAAGATCAGTTGTTGGTTCGATCAGCTGTTGGTTAGCGATCAGCAGTGACTAGCGGGCGACGTTGTTTTGTTTAGTTGTTCGCTGTTTAGTGATAGGCAAAAGCTGATGCGATATTTAACTGCTAGTTGATATAACAGCGATGGCGACTGTTTTGTCGGTGGAATCTGTTCTTGCTTCTGTCAGCTGTTGAAAAGTGTATTTAATAGGGGACTTAGCTGTTGTTCTATATTTTTGTTTCCCCGACACTTAAGATATTTCCTTCGTTTCCAAGTCTTGTCGCGATACTGTTCATCGTAACCTTATCCGTCCAAATTTCCCGTGGTAGACAACTCCGACGAGAGTGAGAGTGGTAGCGTTGGACTCCTCTCGCTAAGACGCTTTGTTCTATACCTCTTTAGATGGATTTGGAGGAGCTGGAAGAGGATCGCAGGATCGCTAAGACATCTCCCTTGTGTAGTTTGTTAGCATAAGCGTCCCTGCTGTGCCGGTAGTTCGTTTGGGTAAGTGAGAATTCTACCTTTAAGCTTTGTTAGAGATTTTCGTTAAGTTAGGAAGGTAGAGAAGCACTGGTGGAGTTGAAGCTCCCAGCTGCTGTTTTTTTGTGTTTCGGCTTTTGAGAAGTAGCTTGTGTTGATTTAGCAGGTGACAGATATGTGTTGCTCGGACTTCGTTGTAGCAGCTGTGTGTGGTAATTGTAGTTCAGGAGCTAGTGAGGTACGGATGTTGAGCTTGTATTACGGCTGGAATTGCCATGGATATTATGTGTTTGCTGTGTATGCATTGCATTATTGTTTATGTGTTGGTTTAATTGTTGCATTGCATACGCATTATCGTTTCCATTCATCTATTGCAGCCATGTCCTGTTGTTATTGCTGTTCTGTTCTTACCAGATTTTGAGGGCGAGCGGCAATACCACACTCTCATCTCCCTGCTGGTATTTGTTAGCCACCATGAGCCGAGTGGTTAACTACCACAGTTCATGGTTTGGGCAACAACAGGTTGAGTTGTTGATGCATCTGGTATTTCGGGTGTGGTGTAAAGATGAGCGGGTAATTCCCGTATGCTTGTACACACACCAGTGGCCACTAACCTTTCATCGCAGAATTTGTTATCAACTGTGGTGTTGTGCTTGAATTCCTTGGTTCCTTGTTCAGTTGTAGCCTTCGGCGATTGTACCGTTCTTCATGCATAGCATCTGCATCTTATCTTTTGCTATTCATTATTGTTTTATAGTTGCTCTCCGTACTGGGGTTTGACCCCGAGGTCCCTCTGGGGCTGTTGTGTTGTTTGCCTGTTTGTGGTTCAGGTTTCCCAGGTTATTCCGCTGGCCGTGGCTTTGATTCAGCTGGAGGTGCCCCAGGAGGTAGATAAAGTGTCCGAGTTATGTATGTTTGTGGTTCAGGTTTCCCAGGTTATTCCGCTGGCCGTGGCTTTGATTCAGCTGGAGGTGCCCCAGGAGGTAGATAAAGTGTCCGAGTTATGTATATTAACTACATGCACTGGTATCACCGTGGATGGGATGTTCCGGGTGATGCTTAGATCTATATAGTTGGAAGTCTATCAATACTTGTGTTGTATGTTGTGTTGTGAATTTATAAAACTGGGATTATTTTGAGTATTGTTGTATTTTAAATTATGTTATCTTTCTGTCAGGCCAAAAGCAAAAAAATTTTACCCGCTTTTTAGTAGCTTCCACATTTTTTTGTGTGTTTTGTCTCTGATGTGAGCACGAGGCATGACATTTTTGGTATCAGAGCTTAAGCTTGGATAAGCTCGATTTCTTTTATCACACTTGAGTCTAGGCACAGTGTTGTGTGTTGTTTGTGCTTGACTATGTGATTATGTGCTGCATATTGTTTGTGTTATGTGCTATCTATGCTGTACTTGTTCTGTGTTATCTTATCCTGTTTAGTGCCTTCGTATAGATATGCTGCCTAGACGTAGGGGTAGAGGTAGAGGAAAGTTTCAGGACGAGTCTGGAGGTCAGAACGAGGATCAGCGTAGTTTCCCTTCCCGTGGTCGCGGTAGGCAAGTGGAGGATGAAGTCGATGACTTGAAAACCCGTGTGGAGAGCATGGAGATTGTGATGTCTAGGTTCCAACGGATAAGTCCCCAGATCTTTAATGGTGACGAGTCTAGCGAGGATGCGGATTCGTGATTACAGCACATCACTTGTTTGTTCGATCGTGTTCAGTATGATGATATGCTTCGGTTGAGTTTGGAGACCTTCCAGCTGAGGAAGAGTGTGGAGCGTTGGTGGCGTGGCGCTTCGAGGACTCTAGAGGAGACCGGTGTGGAGATCACTTGGGATAGCTTCTGTGTTTCCTTTCGGCAGGAGTACGTCCCGGAGTCGTATGTGAACGCCCGTGAGCGGGAGTTCGACAAATTGGAGCAGGTTATGATGTCTGTTAAGGAGTATGCCCGTAGGTTTTCTTCTCGGTTGGCGTATGTCCCGCATGTAGCTGGCCGGGAGAGGGTCAAGAGAACCAAGTTTATTGAGGGTTTGAACGAAGAGTTGTATACTTTGGTTTTGTCGAGCAAACCAAAGAGCTATGCAGAGGCTGTGGATAGCGCTATTGATATCGAGGAAGGACTGCGGAGCCGGAGGTCGCGTGCTAGACCTCAGGGTGCTCAGGCTGGTCATCCCGTTGTTCAGGGAGCGCAGTCTTCTCAGTCTTCACAGTCAGCTCATCAACCCCAGCAGCAGCAGTTGGCTCAAGAGTCTGGCCGTCAGAGGTTTCAACCTCGTGGCCATCAATTTAAGAAGAAGTCTGGTTCTGGATCTTCTGGTTCTGGCAGCTCTAGTAGCAGTGGTTCTAGGGCAGAGTTTTGTGGCTTCTGTGGAGGAAAGCATCCGTCGACTCAGTGCATTGGTGTGCAAGGCTCTTGTAATATCTGTTGTCAGTATGGGCATTTCGCGAGAGTGTATCCGTCGGCTGGATCGCACCAAGCCGCATCCCCTCCTCAGGGTCGAGGAGGATCGTCTAGGGGTCGTTCCCCTCAGTTTCTGCAGCCTAGGGTTGGAGAGACGCAGTTTAGGCCGTTCTGGTCCGTCGCGTTTCGGACAGTCGTCTCAGCAGCATTTCTCTGGACCCCAACATGCTCGAGCGAACGCTATGACTAGGGAGTAAGCGGAGGAGACGCCGAGCAGGGTGATTTTATGTACATGCCTTGTCTTTGATTTTCCTGCACGAGTGTTGTTTGACACTGGCGCATCGCATTCGTTTATTTCTGATGCATTTGTGGTCGAGCATGGTCTGCATACCACTTATTTGCATGATGTTGTGTCTGTTTCTACTACTGGCGGTGCGAGCTTGTTCTCCCAAGAGGTTTTGTTAGATGGCGTTCTGAGGATTAGTGAGCATGTGGTAGTAGCGAATTTTGATTCGTTTGTTGTTGTGGGATTTTGAATGCATAGTGGGAATGGACGTGTTGTCCAGCTATAGGGCCTCCGTGGATTGAATCCATGGGATCGTGCGTTTTAGGCCTCAGTCCGGTGATAAATGGAATTTCTACGGTGCTGACTCTCAGTCGAAGATTTCGTTAGTCTCAACGTTAGAGATGTTCAGCTTGTTGTCGGTGTAGAACACGGGCTTTATGATTTACGCGTTGGATGCATCTTCTTCTTCACATGTGCAGCTCAGCGATGTTCCAGTGGTGCGTCATTTTCCTGACGTATTTCCGGAGGAGATTGCTGATTTTCCTCCGAAGAGGGATATCTACTTTAGTATTGAGTTGGTGGATAAAGGTTTTATCGTCCTAGCATGTCGCCGTGGGGAGCACCTATCTTGTTTGTCAAGAAGAAGGATGGCACAATGAGAATGTGCATTGTCGTCAGCTGAACAAAGTTACTGTTAAGAATAAGTACCCGTTGCCGAGGATCAAAGACTTGTTTGACCAGTTGCAAGGTTCTGCTGTATTTCGAAGATCGATCTATGTTTAGGGTACCATCAGTTGAGAGTTAGAGATCAAGATGTTGCGAAAACTGCTTTTCGTACCAGATATGGGCATTTTGAGTTTATGGTAATGCCTTTCGGATTGACCAATGCTCCTGCAGTCTTCATGGATTTGATGAATCGAGTCTTCTGATAGTTTATAGATCATTTTGTGATCGTGTTCATCGACGACATCTTGGTGTATTCGAAGACTCCTTTGGAGCACAAGGAGCATTTGAGAGTTGTCCTTCAGACATTGAGAGACTCGCAGCTGTATGCCAAGTTTTCTAAGTGCGAGTTCTGGCTGGATCGCATCATGTTTCTGGGTCATGTGATTTCAGCGGATGACATTTATGTGGATCCCAGTAAAGTAGATGCTGTTTTGAACTGGGAGCGACCTAGGAATGTGTCTGAGGTTTGTAGTTTCTTGGGTTTGGCTGGTTATTACCGTCATTTTATAGAGCGTTTCTCTAGTATAGCTAGGCCGATGACTCACTTGACTCAGAAAGACAAGCGTTTCATTTGGACTGAGCAATGCGAGAATGCTTTTCAATTGCTCAAGGAGAAGTTGACTACTGCTCCTATGTTAGCTTTTTCGTCTGGTTCAGGTGGCTTCGTTGTGTGTTCTGATGCTTCACTCAATGGATTGGGCTGTGTGTTGATGCAGCATGGTCGAGTCATTGTTATGCCTCGCGGAAGTTGAAACCGCACGAGACTCGTTATCCAGTTCATGATTTGGAGCTAGCAGCTATGGTCTTTGCGTTGAAGCTTTGGCGCCGCTATCTGTATGGCGAGCAGTTCGTGGTGTACTCGGGCCACAAGAGTTTGCAGTATTTGTTTTCATAGCCTGACTTGAATATGATACAGCGTAGCTGGATGGAGCTGCTGAAGGATTTTGATTGCGAGATAAAATACCAGCCTGGGAAAGTTAATGTAGTGGATGAGGCGTTGAGCAGAAAGGCTCAAGGAGAGATGCTTGCGTCGCTGTATGTTTCTAAAGACCGTGAGCATCTTAGCACTACTGATTGGAGGTTTTACCGGCTGAGGATTATGTTGTGGCTGAGCAATGCGAGAATGCTTTTCAATTGCTCAAGGAGAAGTTGACTACTGCTCCTATGTTAGCGTTTTTTCGTCTGGTTCAGGTGGCTTCGTTGTGTGTTCTGATGCTTCACTCAATGGATTGGGCTGTGTGTTGATGCAGCATGGTCGAGTCATTGTTATGCCTCGCGGAAGTTGAAACCGCACGAGACTCGTTATCCAGTTCATGATTTGGAGCTAGCAGCTATGGTCTTTGCGTTGAAGCTTTGGCGCCGCTATCTGTATGGCGAGCAGTTCGTGGTGTACTCGGACCACAAGAGTTTGCAGTATTGTTTTCGTAGCCTGACTTGAATATGATACAGCGTAGCTGGATGGAGCTGCTGAAGGATTTTGATTGCGAGATCAAATACCAGCCTGGGAAAGTTAATGTAGTGGATGAGGCGTTGAGCAGAAAGGCTCAAGGAGAGATGCTTGCGTCGCTGTATGTTTCTAAAGACCGTGAGCATCTTAGCACTACTGATTGGAGGTTTTACCGGCTGAGGATTATGTTGTGGTTCTTCTTTCCAAGTTGAGCCACAGATCATGTCGAGCATTAGAGCGGCTCAAAGGATAGATCCTTCCATCCATGAGTTGAAGTTGAAGGTCAGGGCTGGTCAACTTGAGGACTATTCTATTTCGTCCGATGGTTGTTTGCGTTTCCGTGGTCGATTGGTTGTGCCCAATCTGATAGATCTTCGGGAGGAGATTTTTAGAGAAGCGCATTGCAGTAAACACAGTGGTCATCCTGGTGCACGGAAGATGTACCATGCGTTGAAGCCGCACTTTTGGTGGGCTGGTTTGAAGAGTGACATTGCTGGATTTGTTGCTCGTTGCTTGAACTGTCAGCAAGTTAAGGATGAGAGGATGAGACCTGGTGGTGTTTCAGAGTTTGGAAGTGCCCCAATCGAATTGGGAGCACATAGCGATGGATTTTGTGACGTATTTGCCTCGTTCCAGTAGAGGTTGTGATGCGATTTGGGTTGTAGTCGACAGATTGTCAAAGTCTGCATATTTTATTCCCTATGGAATGACGTTCTCTTTAAAGAAAATGGCGAAACTATACGTGGATTTTGTGATTAGATTGCATGGTGTGCGTGTTTTGATTGTTTCAGACCGAGATCCAAGGTTTACTTCCAGGTTTTGGAAGAGTTTGCAAGCAGCTTTGGGTACCAAATTGGCCATGAGTACAGCATATCACCCCCAGACAGATGGTCAATCTGAGAGAACTATCCAGACGTTGGAGGATATGTTAAGAAATGTTGTGATGGATTTTGGTGGTAGCTGGCAAGACGCGTTGTCTTTAGTTGAGTTTTATTACAATAACAGCTACCAAGTGACGATTGGTATGGCGCCGTTCGAGGCTTTGTATGGCAGAAAGTGCAGATCGCCAGTATGTTGGGAAGAAGTGGGGGATAAGCAGCTGTCTGCCCCAGATTTTGTGCAGCAGATGAAGGATCACGTACAATAACAGCTACCAAGTGACGATTGGTATGGCGCCGTTCGAGGCTTTGTATGGCAGAAAGTGCAGATCGCCAGTATGTTGGGAAGAAGTGGGGGAGAAGCAGCTGTCTGCCCCAGATTTTGTGCAGCAGATGAAGGATCACGTGGATCTTACTCGACAGCGGATGAAAGCTGCCCAGGATCGCCAAGCCAGTTATGCGAATAAGAGGCTTCGACCTCTAGAGTTTCAGGTTGGTGATCAGGTGTTTCTTAAAGTTTCTCCTTTCAGAACTGTTATGCGTTTTGGTCACAAGGGAAAGTTATCCCGTCGTTATGTTGGACCGTATGAGATTGTTAAGAGGATTGGCCCTTTGGCATATCGGCTGTTGTTGCCACCAGAATTATCTTCACTACATGATGTCTTTCATGTTTCCATGTTGAGGAAGTACGAGCCAGATCCGTCTCATGTGCTGAGAACTGACGAGGTTGAGCTAGATCAGACGTTGAGTTACGTTGAGTAATCCCTTGCAGATCCTAGATAGAAAAGAGAAATAGTTGAGGAATAAAACAATTCCGTTGGTAATGGTGCAATGGAGCAAACATGGTAGGGAAGAAGCTACCTGGGAGTTGGAAGAGAAGATGCAGCTGTTAGAGTAGATGCCCAACTAGCAAACTTGTGGCGTGTGGGTTTATAGACTCTTGTATGACAATCTTTATATATGATATTCGCATTTATTTATATGGCATTCTTTACTTTCATTGTGTGTATGATGATTTACAATTGCGTTGAGTAAAGACCTAGAATGCACTAAAGTGTATGTTAGATGTGATAGTGGGTATGACGGCTATCATGAAACACATCTAATAATCATTGTGTATTCTGAACATGTTCCTAGTCGATCGGGCCGTCAAAATGAGGATAAGGACGCCTAGTTCGAGACTAGTATCTGCGATGCGAAGTACCATGTTTCATTGGTAGGGAACATTGTGATGTTCTGAGCATGCAGATAGATAGTGATCTGGTGATCTATCGAACTACCCTCCTTCGGACTTTCCAAGTGGTTACCATTTGTCGAGTGGATAAGTCCGAGGTCTTGGTTGTACTGATTATTCCTCACGACTCGAAACGTCATTGAGACTCTACATGATAGGCGTCTCACTTTGACCCGTTTGCCGACTCACTTGGGGTCATAAGGCGTCGGGATTGGGTGAGACCCCGATGCATGTAGGAGTCGATGCATCGTTGTCGAGGATTCACCGCTCGCAGACATGCGTGGATATCCTATGCTATTTGAGGGGATAATAGTGTATAAAGCTCTGGCCAGAGTAATAGAAGTATTTTAGGTAAATGGGTTTACCTAGTTACACTCACGATGTCACTATTCGATCTCCAAGATGTATTCATAGCTATCGGATCTATAGCGACTCTCGATTTATCAATGGTCGTTGATCTGATCGAGATATATGGATTGAAAGGACCGTACTGTATGCTAACCACGACCAACTAGTTCTTGCAGGCACTATCAATGATACCTAGGGGATCATGGGGCGATGTTGCAAGACGCTTTTATCAAGATCCATTGGGCAAGTCCGGAATTGTGATTCCGGAGCCACAATGGTTGTGGGCCCACGGCTAGCTGTATCCCTGAACCATTGAGGGTCACACAAGTACTGGATTCGAGATTCCCGCACGGATACTAAGCTCAAGTGTTGAGCATACGAAGAGGATTTTGGGAGTGCGACTTCCTAAAAGGTCAACAGAGGTCAAATCGTGATTTGCCGATGTTGAGGGGCAAAACGGTCATTTTGCACTGGGGTTCTGAAAAATGGTTTTTCAGATCATAGTATTCAGTTTTTGAAACTGAGTCGATCCGTCCGATCTGATCGGCGATCGGATTTACGATGAAGTCTCGGTGATGGGGATGAACCGAATGTTCATCCGTTGGACCGGGGCCCGTTGGGCCGGATCCAAATCCATCACCAAGTATATTTAATTAGATTTAACTTCATTATGACATAACACAACACAATTAACCCTAAACCTAGCATCATAACCGCCGCCCCCTCTCTTCTTCAACCTCACTCCGCACCGCCGCCGTCGCCGCTCGCCGGAAAATTGTTTCCGGCCAATCTTGACGAGAAAAATCCGTCCGCGCCGATCTCGTCAGGCCTTCTAGTGCAGGATGACGAAGGAATCCCGTCTCCGGTCGTGGACCTGATTGATGATATCTACCGCCGCCTACCGTGAAGTGCCGTTTTCTTTACGAAACCGGTCGGAGCCAGGCACGAGTTTCCAGCAAGGTAGCAATCTTAAACGCCCTATGAATGTCATAGCATGTTAGAGTTTTTATCGTATTGATCGTCTCCCGGTATTGTTTTTGTTCTTCCGCTGCCTCGCCGGGAGGCGTGATCCGGATCCGCCGCGGCTCCCCAACAGTGGTATCAGAGCCAGGTTTTCGGATCTGATCAATACGACACTGCCTTATTGTATCTAAATTTTCAATTTTTCAGAATCAAAACGAAAATCGACGTGACATCGGCCACGGCGCCGCCGCGCATGGCGGAGCCTCATCATCCTCGCCGTGCGCACGAGCGCGTGCGACGCCTGCGCGCTGGCCGCGCATGGCTCGCGGCCGCTGTGTCAGGCCCCGTGCTAATTACTAACAATTAACACATAATAAGCGCATAAACACGGAAGCTTAAAATCAGGGCTTAAAAATTTTTCGAAATACAACGGGCCTGAACTTCAAATCATACGTTCAAAATATCCAATACTTAAAATATGAGTTAACTCAAACTCATACAACAAGTAACCACAAAATTCAATTCAAAATACAGATCCCCAAATACAAAAAGACACGGGGCAATCCCCCGGTTCAATACATAACATAAATAAACTGGGACTCAGGGACGCGGGGATCGACCAGCTGAACTTCCACTCTGTCCAGCTTGGTTACCTGAAGTTCCTGCAAATGGGTAACACTGACCCAAACAAAACAAAAGCAGGAAACAAGTACGAGGTCAAGCCTCAGTACGAAGAGCTATCAAAGCAGATAAACATGCAACATGCTATAAATCAATGCTATGAATGCATGAGGGCTAGACGCGGGGATCGACCAACTGAACTTCCACTCGGTCCAGCTTGGTTACCTGTATTTCCTGCAAATGGGTAACGCAGACCCAAACAAGACAGAAGCAGGAAACAAATACGAGGTCAAGCCTCAGTACGAAGAGCTATCAAATTCCAAACCAAATAACGAAGAATACTCACCCAAAGAAAGGAAACGCACGGCGCAACCTACTGCTCAACTCAGCAGCTTCGCGTTCTCGTTCCAGCTCAACACAACCTCCAAGATTGGTAGGAAATGAAAGGTCTACTCAAGAGGTTTCCAATGCTACCAAGAACTCGAAAAACAGAGGTCGGAATCAACGGAAATGGCGATTGAAAGTGACGGTGAACATTAGCTAAAAATCGAGGGTTTCGAGTTTGAGGATAAGAAATATCAGGTCTGTAATGCTCTAAGTGTAACTCAACACTTATATAAATATCCTCTACTCCAAAAGCTACCAAACAAGTCCAACACCGACAAAAACAGACATATACAACTTGAAAAGTCGTAGAACAGATCTCTCGCGCTAACAATTCTCGCACAAGCCTCAAAACGACAACGTTTTGGTCAACAGATCTCACGCCCGCGCTCAAATCAAAACGATGACGTATAGGCACCAGATCTCTCAAATGCACGCTATCACGTTCTTGCAACAGATCTGCTTACGTCACCCGTAGACTTTCTTACGTCATCAGATCTACCGCGCAACTCTCGAATGAACGCTACACGCTTCTATCAACAGATCTGCATACGTCACCATAAGACCTGCTTACGTCACCAGATCTGACGCGCTATAGCTTCTCAAATTCGAACAGCTTTCACACAACAATCAGATCTCACCAAACGACAGCGTTTTACTTACTTCTCGAGACAACAACACGCTGCTACACAGGGGACCAGATCTCTATCAACATTCAGCCAAAAACAACGCGAGAAACACGCTAATCACTGGAAAACAGATCTCTCACGAAAATCAAACAATTCACATCATTTCTCGACCAGATCTCACTCGATACACACGAACTAAATCTGGACAGTTCCAACTAGAGATCTAAATATTTTCCAAATCAGATTTCATCCAAATTCAAAATTCCAAAATCTCAATTCTTAATTCTCGTGACTAATCTAACTCAAATTTCGATTAATCACTAAATAGAAATCTGAATCCTCACATTCTCCCCACCTTAAGAGATTTCGTCCTCGAAATCAAAGACAAACCAAGGCAGAAACAATCAAATCATGCAAATCAGCACAACCAACTCATCAATCTCAAAGCAAAACCAGAAATTTACCTGGAAATCCTGCACGATCAGTGCTCAAACAGATGAGGCCAATCCTGTCTCATCTTTTCTTCCACTTCCCAGGTTGCTTATTCTCGGCCATGCTTGCTCCATTGGACCATCACCAACGGAATTACCTTGTTCCTCAGCTGTTTCTCCTTCCTATCCAAGATCTGCACTGGATACTCAACATAACTCAAGGCAGAATCCAGCTCAACTTCGTCAGTTCTCAAAACATGGGACGGATCCGGCTCATATTTTCTCAACATGGACACATGAAACACGTCATGCATCGCGGCTAACTCCTCGGGCAGCCTCAATCTATAAGCCAATTGTCCAATCCGCTCGATAATCTCAAAGGGACCAACGAATCTGGGAGCCAATTTGCCTTTAAATCAAAATCTCATCACGCTCTTGAAAGGAGAAATCTTGAGAAACACACGATCGCCTACCTCAAACTCTAACGGTCGACGTCTAC
>KV021482.1:111000-125347 GCA_001598015.1 Dorcoceras hygrometricum | reverse complement strand
CAAGATTTCGAATGGTCCGACATACCGGGGATTCAGTTTTCCGGCCTTATCGAATCGGACTACTCCTTTCATTGGTGAAACCTTAAGGTACACTTTTTCACCTACTTCGAATGCCAAAGGTCTTCTTTTTAGATCTGCCCAGCTCTTTTGTCGATCCTGGGCTGCCTTCAGTCTCTCCTTTATAATGGCTAACTTTTTTACTGTCTCTTGAATGAGCTCAGGTCCTGTGATAGCCTTCTCCCCGACCTCATCCCAATATAGCGGTGATCGACATTTCCGTCCATAAAGGGCTTCAAATGGAGCCATTCCGATGCTTCTGTGATAGCTATTGTTGTATGCGAACTCTATTAGGGGTAGATGTTCGCTCCAATTGCTACCAAAGTCTAATGTGCAAGTCCGCAGCATGTCTTCTAGAGTCTGGATCGTCCTCTCAGTTTGTCCATCTGTTTGTGGGTGATAAGCAGTACTGAGAGTAACCTTACTTCCCATGGCTTCTTGGAAGCTCTTCCAGAAACGAGATACGAACCTTGGGTCCCTATCTGACAGGATGCTTGTTGGAACTCCGTGCAGCCTGACGATGTTGTCCATGTACAACGAAGCTAGCTTGTCCAAGCCGTAGTTCATTCGGACAGGTAGAAAGTGTGCGGATTTTGTTAATCTATCCACGATTACCCATATTCCATCGTGGCCTAGTCTTGTCTTCGGTAGACCAACTACAAAGTCCATGGATATTTTTTCCCACTTCCATTCTGGAATTTCTAGTGGTTGTAACAATCCTCCAGGTCTTTGATGTTCGGCCTTGACCTGTTGGCATACATGGCATCTTGCAACAAAATCAGCAACATCTCTTTTCATCCCATTCCACCAAAAATGTTCTTTCAAATCTCTGTACATTTTTGTACTTCCCGGGTGGATTGAGAATTTGGACTTATGTGCTTCAGACATCACTTCCTGACGGAGTTTATCGACGTCGGGCACACCTAGTCGTCCGTTCATCCAAAGGATCCCATCTTGGTCCGTTCGGAATTCAGGCGATTCTCTTTCCTTGATCTGTTCTTTCAGCCTCATCAAGCCGGGGTCTTGATCTTGTTTTAACATGATCAATTCTTTAAGGCATGGTTGGACTAAGACTGAAGATAGTATCACCTTATTCATATTCTTCCGACTTAGCGCATCGGCCACCTTATTTGCCTTTCCTGGGTGGTAGTTGATCGTTAAGTCGTAGTCCTTTAACAGCTCGAGCCATCTCCTTTGTCTCAAATTCAATTCCTTCTGAGTGATGATGTACTTGAGACTTTGATGGTCGGTGAATACCTCACATTTTGCGCCATAAAGATAGTGTCGCCAAATCTTTAGGGCAAAAACCACCGCTGCAAGCTCTAAGTCGTGAGTCGGGTAGTTGCGTTTGTGCGTCTTCAGTTGTCTTGAGGCATACGCAATTACTCTGCCATCTTGCATGAGCACACATCCTAGCCCTTCTTTCGATGCATCGCTGTAGATGGTAAAGTCTTTGTCTCCCATCGGTAGCGTCAGAACAGGGGCAGATGCAAGCTTCATTTTCAGAGTTTCGAAGCTTGTCTCACACTCTTCGTTCCAGTTGAACTTGGAGTTCTTCTGGGTGAGTTGAGTGAGTGGCAACGCTATAGAAGAGAATGAATTTGGCGTACAGTTTTTTCTCTCGCAGGGTTTGGAGGGTAATTCGGAGATGTTCCTTGTGGTCTTCTTCACTTGATGAATATACAAGTATATCATCTATGAACACCACCACAAATTTGTCGAGGAATGGTCTGAATACACGGTTCATGAGGTCCATGAAGGCCGCTGGTGCGTTGGTTAGGCCAAATGGCATCACTGTGAATTCATAATGACCATACCTTGTCCTAAATGCAGTTTTAGGGACATCCTCATCCCTGATCTTTAGCTGGTGATAGCCTGAACTCAAATCCATCTTGGAGAAGGTTGTATCTCCCTTGGGTTGATCGAAGAGGTCGTCAATTCTTGGAAGGGGATACTTGTTCTTGATTGTGATCTTATTCAACTCTCTGTAGTCGATACACAATCTCATGGTTCCATCCTTCTTCTTGACGAATAAGACTGGAGCTCCCCAAGGTGATACACTGGGTCGGATATGCTTTTTGTCGAGAAGTTCTTGTAATTGATCCTTGAGTTCCTTGAGCTCTGCAGGTGCCATCCGATAGGGTGCCTTGGATATTGGGGCCGACCCTGGCACTAGGTTGATCTCGAACTTAATTTCGCGATCAGGCACTTTTCCAGGCAAGTCATCTGGAAATATATCTGCAAACTCTCGCACTACCGGGATGCCTTCTATCTTGAGCTCGTCTCCTTCTTTTACTTCTTGGATCATTGCCAAGAAAACTTCTGCTCCGGTCTTCATGGCTATCCATGCTTGGGCCGCAGAAAGTAGGGATTTTCGCTCCTTGTTCTTGCCGTGATATACCAACTCTTCTCGATCGAGGGTCTGGAGCTTCACACTTTTACCTCGGCAATCTACTAGTGCATGGTGTTTAGATAGCCAATCCATTCCTAAGATGGCATCAAACTCGACCATGTTGAGTTGTATCAAGTTTGCAAAGAATGGACTATCGCTGATTGATAACTCGCAGTTTCGATGGAGTTTATGTGTTTCAATGGTATCGTTGGTAGGAGTTGCTACTCTTTAGGGTTCAGATAGAACTTCAGGATCTAACCCTAACTTCTTAGCAAATCTCTTAGACACGAACGAATGCGTAGCACCACAATCAAACAACACATAAGCAGGCAACTTGTTGATGAAAATGGTACCTGTCACCACGTCGCTGGCGTCTTCGGCTTGCTCCTGCGTCATTGCGAACACGTGAGCATTGGGTTTATCCTCCCTAGTCTTGGGCTTGCTCGGAGCCACATTGCTCGATCCAGCCTTTGCGCCTTGGTTCTCCGTACAATCCAAAATTCGGTGGCCCAACTTTCCACACTTGAAGCATGCACCGCTCTGTTTGCGACAGTCTCCACGATGTTGTTGGCCGCAGGAGGAGCAAGTGAGCAATGCCTGATTATTCTGTGTAGGAGCTGAGCCGCGGTTGTTGAAGTTCGGCCGCTTGTTCCTAGGCCCACCTTGCGAAGTCTGAGTATTTAGGGGGCCCTTGTTTTTGTTGTCCGCTTCCCGCCTCTTTATGTCGGTCTCAATGCGGATTGTAGCTCCCATCAAGTCTTCAAGACTCGTGGATTGGTAGACTGCGAGGGCTGACTGGATACGGCTGTTTAGACCTCTCTTATCGGTGCATTTTGAGAGTGTTATCCGCCATAATCGTTGGGACGTAGGTGCCCAACGAATTGAACTTGGAGGTATACTCTACAACCGACATGTCCGCGGTCTGAGTGAAGGTCTCGAACTCGCTGAGCCTCTGCATTCGTATTTCCATGGGAAAGTACTGTTTCAAGAATGCTTTTTGAAACCTCTGCCACGTCATAGCTTGTCCATTGGCAGTCATTGTGGGCTCAACAGCTTCCCACCATTTCCCAGCTTTACTGTCGAGGAGTGGTGTTACCACATCCACTTTGACTGCGTCTGGGACTTCCAGGAGTCGAAGCTGCGTCTCGATGTTCTTCATCCAGGTTTGAGCAACTTCTGAATCGTGGCTTCCATCAAAGGTGGGGGCTTTATTTTTACGTAGGGACTCGTAATAGAATTTCGTCCCACGGGTTGGAGGGGGAGGAGGCGGTGCTTGGTTGTGTTTGGGACCAACCAACCCTTGAAGCGTTGTGGCAACCATTGTAACTATTGCCATTAGGTCTTCTCTACTAAGACCAGTTCCGTTGTTTGAGGGTCCTTCGCCTCCATTGTTCCTATCGTTACGTGGGTCGCCTGCCATATTCTGTCATAGGGAGTCCTTATTAAGAATGGCGGTATAAAACTATGAAAGGTCGGGAATAAGGTATCTTAAAGGCTAAGCAATTTATTCGAAATAAAAAAAAATGAATTGAATACAACGCTAAAATATATTCTATTCATCGTCTATCTCTCCCTCATCCAGAGGAATATCTTCAATCTCTTACTCTTCCGGTTCCTCTTCCGGTTCTTCTTCCCAATCATCATCGAATGGGGCAAGGGCGTTGTTGGCTTCTTGGAGGCCGTGGATGGTTTGAAGTAGGCTATCCTTCTCATCCACTAGGGCCTCGATGAGCAAGTGTTGAGCTTGCATCGAGTCTTCGGCTACGTGGATACGAGCCTGGAACTTCTGGTGGCACTCCACATGGTTTGCTTTAACTAGTTGCTTCTTAACTTTCATCTTCTCAATCTTCTTGGACATGCTCAGTCCTATCTCAGTCAGTCCGGTAATGACCTTATGTGAGGCTTCTAAGGCCACTTGCGTTTCCTTAAGTTCCTTCTTCGTGGCGGCTAATCCTCGTCTCTCAGTGGCTAACTGGGCTCTAAGGCGCCTAATTGTGCGGTCTTGGTTATCGAGGGCGATTTGTTTCATGCGGAGGGCAGCCGTAGCACGAGTACGAGGAGCAGAGGGGGCCATTCCTAAAGTCTGAAGATATTTCCAAAAATACAAAGTCGTGAGGTTAATCCATAAACAGAAGATACTAACCGATTTGGTTTCCCAACTGGATTATGAACCTGGTGAGCTCTGATACCACTAAAATGTCTCGTCCCGAGACCGAGACTCATGACATCGGCAATATTAAATAATTATAAAAATTGTAAAACATTAAGCCATCATAGCATAGCTCAAACCAGTCTATTAATAATCGAAATATGATCATTTTTACATCTGAAAATAAAATATAAATAACAGAAATGCGGAAGCGAATAAAATACATAGTTAAACAAAAATCTGAATCTTTTTCAGAACAGAGCTTAGACAGAACAGAGCATGGCATGATCAGAGCAAAGCATAGCATAACAGAGCATAGCATAGCATAACAGATCATAGCATAGCATAGCATAGCATAACATAACAGAGCATAACCTGACAGATAGCACTGACGATTACTTCGTGTCTATGGTTTACTGATCAGTCCCTAAGTTTTTCTCCTCTAAGGGGTCGAGGCCATCACTTACACACAGTAACCCAGAAATCCGAAATATTTCGTAAACCCACATAACGACAGAATCGTATCTATGGTTTACTGATCAATCCCTAAGTTTTTCTCCTCTAAGGGGTCGAGGCCATCAGTTACACACAGTAACCCAGAAATCCGAAATATTTCGTAAACCCATATAACAACAGCAAAGATCAGTGCGAACGGAGTTTGACACGAAACAGAGGTTTGAACGGAAGGGTGCTCGAATAGTAGACAAAAAGGACTTTTGACAGAATAATGTAATAATATACATATATCAAACGAATATAGTATTTAGCAAAAGCCCACTTACACTTTAAATTCTTCGGCCGAAAACCTGGTAGCACGAAATCTGGAATACGACTTCTGCTGAACTTCGCACAATGGCTCGCGACAAATCTGGTAGTGAAAGCTTCTGAACACGTCGCAATTTACGCAGGATCGTGGCTCAGGGATTTGACGAAAGTGCTGCAGAACTTTGGCGTGAGAGTTTATTGTTGTGAATGTCGAAACGGTGTGGAGAATTCTGCGATTACAATCGGTATTTATAGGTGGCCAGGGGGAGTCGAGCGTCCAACATTAAACGCCTTTAATTCCCCTAATTACGTCGACTGTTACGCGCGCGTGATTTACGAGTTTTAATTGTCCATTACTTACCTTAATTCTACGGTTACTGCGCGAAATCCGCCTTGCACGACTGAGAGATCCCTTCGACTGTTCACGACGAAGCTTTCTGTACAACAGTCCTGCTGCGCGTCGAGGAATCCTAACTTTTTTGTGGAGAAGATGAAGTCTGCGTCTCCAGCTGCTGAAGCTGCGAGCTAAAGTCTGGTGTCTCTCGACTGCTGTTCAACAATCCATTCGACGTGAACAGTAGGAATCTTACGACTGGTACTCACGTTTCCTTCAACAAAACAGTCGCAACAACCAGACGACATCGTAGCAACTAAACAAAACGACGTCGTCTCAATCCAACAGCTGGTAGCAAATACGTTCGCAATGACTACTAGTCGCAAGGCGTTGAATAATCCAGTCGCAAGCTAAACCAAAAGCTGGCCGATTCCTCACAACTGGTACCAGATGCAACCCTCGAAACGCAGTGTTTCAACTTATATAAAGATGTCGCGTTGCTCCCTCGACTGGTTCCTCAATCCACAGCTGGTCACCTAGTCGCAGCATCCAGTCGCAGCAATCCAAAACGCGGCGTTTAACTAACTCAAACGACGTCGTAGCGATACGCCAGCAGCTGCAAGCTACAGTAACTCTTCCACCAGTCGCAAGATACAGTACCGTTGACCCCCCTTTTTTTTTTTTTTTGAAGCTTAATTTTCTGGTTCTGACAACTGTGCCATCTTTGTGGTCGGCCGAGACATTTCTCTAGGGCGTGTCCTTCGATAGGAGGGCGGTCTTCTGGTCAATCGCAGTAGGGTTCCGTTGGTGGTTATTCGCAGCGACAGCAGCCTTTTGCTCAGTCCCAGCGATCCTGATTTCAGCCTCGTGAGCCGTCTAGGTTTGGAGGACCTACCCGACCTCAGTTTCAGATTCCCCAGTAGGCTCAGGCGAATTCTTTGAATAGAGAGCAGGCTGAGGAGACGCCTAGCATGGTGATTGGAGGTACATGCTTTATTTATGATTATCCCGCGAGAGTTCATTTTGACACTGGTGCATCACATTCTTTCATATCTGAGTTGTTTGTGTTCGAGCATGGGTTGAGTTCATACCCATTGTGTGATGTCGTGCCTGTGTCTACTCCTGCTGGTGTGAGTCTTTGGTCCCGAGAGGTAGTGGTTGACTGTCTGATTAGATTTGATGAGCATGTTTTGGTCTCCAATCTGATTGTTTTGGGGATTAGAGATTCTGATTGTATCTTGGGGATGGATGTGCAGTCTAGCTATAAGGCTACAGTTGATTGCTTCCATGGTGTTGTGAGATTTTGCCCTGATTTGGGTGAGAAGTGGGATTTCTACGGTACTGATTCACGTCCGAAGATTCCGCTGGTTTCCGCCATGGAGATGTTTAGCCTGCTATCGCTAGGTAACGCTGGATTCATGATCTACGCGCTTGATAGTTCCCAAGAGTAGCAATTGGAGTTGAGTGATATCCCGATCGTCCGAGAGTTTCCCGACGTGTTTCCGAATGAGATACCAAGATTCCCTCTGAGACGTGAGATCGACTTCAGTATCGAGTTGGTGCCTGGTACCGCACCGATTTCTAGAGCTCGATATCGGTTGGCGCCAGCAGAGTTGAGAGAGCTGAAGGATCAGCTGAGTGATCTCCTGGAGAAAGGCTTCATCATACCGAGCATGTTTCCTTGGGGAGCTCTGATTCTCTTCGTGAATAAGAAGGATGGGTCTATGAGTATGTGCATGGACTTCAGACAGTTCAATAAAGCAATGGTGAAGAACAAGTATCCTTTGCCGAGGATTGATGACTTGTTCGATCAGTTGCAGGGATCGGTCGTGTACTCGAAGATTGATTTGTACTATGGTTATCACCAGTTGCGGATTAGAGAAGCGGACGTGGCGAAGACAGCTTTCCGGACTCGATATGGGCATTATGAGTTTCTTGTCACGCCGTTTGGGTTGACGAATGCCCCAGCTGTGTTCATGGATTTGATGAATCGCGTATTCAGCGAGTATATTGATCGGTTCGTGATCGTCTTCATTGATGACATCCTGGTTTACTCGAGGAGCTTGAGAGAGCATAAGGAGCATTTGAAGCTGGTGTTGCAGCGATTGAGAGACTCGCAGCACTATGCCAAGTTCAGCAAGTGTGAATTTTGGCTGGACAGAATTATCTTTTCGGGTCATGTGATTTCAGCACAAGGAATTTCGGTAGATCCGAGCAAGGTCGAAGCAGTTCTTAACTGGGAGAGACCTAGGAATGTTTCTGAGATCCGTAGTTTCTTGGGTTTTGCTAGCTATTATAGGCGTTTTATCGAGAAGTTCAATTTGATAGCTAAGCCTCTGACTCAGTTGACTCAGAAGGATAAGAGGTTTGAGTGGATTGATGAGTGCGAGAACAGTTTTCAGACGTTGAAGGAGAAGTTGACTACTGCTCCTGTGTTGGCTCTACCGTTTAGATCCGGAGGATTCGTGGTGTGCTCCGATGCTTCTCTCAATTTTTTAGGATGTGTTCTGATGCATAACGGGTACGTGATTGCCTATGCGTCTCGACAGTTGAAGCCTCACGAGACGAGGTACCCTGTTCACGATTTGGAGTTGGCTGCGATAGTGTTTGCCTTGAAGATTTGGCGGCATTATCTTTATGGTGAAGAATTTGTGGTGTACACCGACCACAAGAGCCTGAAGTATATCTTCACGCAGTCTGATTTGAACATGAGGCAGCGACGATGGATGGAATTGCTCAAGGACTTTTACTGTGAGATTCAGTATCAGCCTGGGCGGATGAACTCAGTTGCCGACGCATTGAGTAGGAAGACCCAGCCTGCGATGCTTTTGTTTTTGAATGATTCGAGAGTCTATGAGCAATTGAGTACTTCTGGTTCGAGATTTCAGCCGAGCGATCAGTAATTTATGGTTTCTACGATGCAGGTTGAGCCACAGCTTTTGCATGACATCAGGGAGGCGCAGAGGACTGATCCCTATATCCATGAGTTGAGGATTAAGGCCCAGAATGGTCAGTCTGATGATTTCTCTGTTTCTTTGGATGGATGTTTGCGTTTTCGAGGAAGATTAGTGGTTCCGAACCTGATTGATTTGAAGGAAGCCATCATGAATGAAGCGCATTGTAGTCGGTACAATGTGCATCCAGGCGAAAGGAATATGTATCATGCCTTGAATTCTCACTACTGGTGGGCAGGTATGAAGAGGGACATCTCCGGTTTTGTTGCTCGGTGTCTGAATTGCCAGCAGGTCAAGGCTAAGAGGATGAGGCCTGGTGGATTGCTGCAAAGCTTAGAGGTGCCCCAATGGAATTGGGAGCACATCGCCATGGATTTCGTGACTCATCTACCTCGATCGAGTAGGGGATGTGATGCTATTTGGGTTGTGATTGATAGACTTTCGAAGTCAGCCTATTTCATTCCCTATGATGTGAGGTGCTCTATGAAGAAAATGGCGAAATTGTACATCGACCATGTGGTTCGATTGCATGGAGTTCCGGTTTCGATAGTGTCCGACAGATATCCGAGGTTCACTTCTCGATTTTGGAAGAGTTTGCAGGCAGCGATGGGTTCGAGATTGGCTATGAGTACGGCCTATCATCCACAGACTGACGGACAGTCTGAGCGGACTATCCAGACTTTAGAAGATATGCTGCGTGCAATTGTGATGGACTTCAGTGGTGGCTGGCAGGATTCTTTGTCCTTGGTTGAGTTTTCGTATAATAACAGCTACCAGGTGACTATCGGAATGGATCCGTTTGAGGCGTTGTATGGTTGAAAGTGCAGATCCCCGATTTGTTGGGAAGAAGTTGGTGAGAGACAGCTTTCTACACCGGAGTTTGTTCAGCACATGAAGGATCAGATTGACTTGATTCGGAGTAGAATGAAAGCTGCTCAGGACCGTTTCTCTAGCTATGCTAATAGAAGACGCAGACCTTTGGAGTTTGAGGTTGGCGACCGAGTGTTTCTCAAGATTTCTCCTTTCAAGAGCGTTATGCGATTCAGATTTAAAGGCAAGTTGGCTCCCAGATACGTTGGTCCTTTTGAGATTGTTGAGCGGATTGGACAGTTGGCTTATAGATTAAGGCCGCCCGAGGAATTAGCAGCGATGCATGATGTCTTTCATGTGTCTATGTTGAGAAAATATGAGCCAAATCCGTCCCATGTTTTGAGAAACCGACAAAGTTGAGCTGGATTCTGCCTTAAGCTATGTGGAATATCCAGTGCAGATCCTAGATAGGAAGGAGAAGCAGCTGAGAAACAATATTATACCGTTGTTGATGGTCCAATGGAGCAAGCATGGCCGCGAAGAAGTAACCTGGGAAGTGGAGGAGAAGATGAGACAAGACTGGACTCATCTGTTTGAGCACTGATTGTGCAGATTTTTCAAGGTAAATTGCTGGTTTTGCTTCGAATTTGAGTAGTGTTTATGTTGATTTGCATGTTTGATTGTTTCTGCCCTTGTTTGCCTTTTATTTCGAGGACGAAATCTCTTAAGGTGGGGAGAATGTGAGGAATCATATTTCAAGAATTGTGATTAATAATATTTTGGGTTAGATTAGTCACGAGAATTATGGTTTCGAATTCTGGAATTTCAGATTTGTGATGAAATCTGATTAGAGAAAAATTCAGATCTCTAGTTGGAGTTGTCCAGATTTTGGTTCGTGTTTATCGGGTGAAATATGATTTAGATTTGGGAACGAATTGTTTAAATTTTTAGAAAAATCTGGTTCCCTGAGTGCTGGCGTATTGTTCCGCGAGAATTGAGTAAAACGCTATCGTTTTGGTGAGATCTGGATAGTTGTAAGTGCAACACTTTTCCTTTCACAATTTCAGATGTCAACGTTAGTCAACGGAACTGTAGCGGGTGATCTCTGGATTGAGATATCTGGTTTCGTTGTATCGAGCGTGAGTAATAGTTGCGTGAAGAGATCTGCTGACGTAAACAGATTTCACGTTTTGGTCAACACGTAGAGTTGACGTATGGTGTAGCGCTTTTAGATGAGAGATCTGTTTTTAAGTGCTAGCGTTGTATTTCGAGGAGAGATATGTTTTGAGCAATGCGGCGTCGTTCCAGTTAGTTGCTGCGTCGTCGTTTTGGATTTCTAGCTCTTAGCGTGTTTTGTATTGCTATGAGTAGAGATCTGTTTTAGTGATAGCGCTGAGATCTGTTTTAGCGTTGAGCGCTGAGATCTGTTACGTTGAGCACCGAGATCTGTTTTACCGAAACACTGTCGTTTTGACTTGTGAGCGGGCGTTTGTTGTTAACGCTGGGATCTGTTGATTTAAGCGTGGATTGAGAAATCTGATTGGCGCTATTTTGCAATTGTAGGAATCAGTTTTTGTCTGTGATTGACTTAAACAGTTTTAGTGATAGCGCTGAGATCTGTTTTAGCGTTGAGCGCTGAGATATGTTACGTTGAGCACCGAGATCTGTTTTACCGAAACACTGTCGTTTTGACTTGTGAGCGGGCGTTTGTGTTAACGCTGGGATCTGTTGATTTAAGCGTGGATTGAGAAATCTGATTGGCGCTATTTTGCAATTTTAGGAATCAGTTTTTGTCTGTGATTGACTTAAACAGTAGCGATTCATTTGAGGATTTAAATACAAGTGTTGAGTTACACTTAGAATATTTGCAGCCGATATTTCTTATCCTCTTCCTCCTTTGAAACCCTCGACTTGCTACTGTTCACAGTAACTTTCTACCACCGATTCCCGTCGCTTCCAGGCTTTGTTTTTGAAGATCTTGGTGGCGCTGAACTCCCCTAGCTTAGCTCTTTCGATTTCTACCCATTTTAGACCTTGAATTAACGCTGGATTGGAAGCGTAGAACTGCTAGTGTTCGAAGCTTTTGGAGAAATCTGTGCCGTGCGTTTCTCCTGCTAGCGTGAGCTTTTGGGTGAGAATTTCTCGTTGATTTGAGCTTTGTTCTTGTAGATAATACCTATGTAGATGTTTAGAACTTGAGGTTAGTTCTGGCCGTAGGTATTAGAATGTTAAGGCTTAGAATTGTGCTTGAGTTAAGCTAATTCTCGAGGCCTTGAAACAGATTTCAGTTCCCAGGATTTTGGTTGAGCTTTGACGTGGAACTTCAAGGGCCGTGGACTTGATTTAGTTGCTAGCCATGGTTTTTGAGACCTGTTAAGGTATATTGAAGCTGTGAAGGTACTATTGAGCATCTCTTAATGGCTTGAAGCGTGAACATGGCTGTATTTCCTTGCTACGAAATCTGTTGGCTTGCTACTGTGATTGTTACGCGAAACAGTGTATGTAATTGATTGATTTTCATGATGTTTTATTGTATTGATTGTATGCATTATGCATTGATATTGATTGGCATACATGCATACATATTGAGCCTTGACAGATTGATTTGATGACCTGATTTGGTGCCACGTTGTGACTGGCCGACTGATGAGTCGTGCCCGAAAAGTCCAACGCTATCATCGGAGTGGTGACTACCGGATTCGAGTGTCTACCACCGAGCTGTGATGGGCTGACGGGCCCCGATGATCACGGACCGATGATTTCCACCGGCTGATTGGCTGTGCGTGGTATGGAGGCTTGATTTGATTTGCCAGTTGATGGACTGGTCTATCTATCCGATTCTTTGATAGCCCTCATGCATTCATAGCATTTATTTATGGCATGTTGCATGTTTAGCTGTTTTGATAGCTCTTCGTACTGAGGCTTTACCTCGTATTTGTTTTTCTTCTTTTGTGTCTTGGGTCTGTGTTATCCATTTGCAAAATCTTCAGGTAGCCAGGCTGGACGGAGTGGAGGTTCAGCTGGTCGACCCCCTTTCCCATGAGTCCCCGTATATTGTATTATGTATCGAACTGGGTGATGCCCCGTGTTTCTATGTATTATTTGTATTAGACTTGAGATTTATTGTTACCTGGTTTGTATAAGTTTGAGTTAACTTATATTTTGATTATCGATATTTTGAATGTATGTTTTTACGCTCAGGCCCAAATGATTTCGAAAAATTTTTAAGCCCTGATTTTAGCTTCCATGTTTATGCGTTTATTATGTGTTAATTGTGAGTAATTAGCACGGGGCCTGACAGAATCGCCCACACCTCAAGAGCCAATACCAGAAATGGTCGCACCTAGGAGATCTGAAAGGATTCCTAGGGCTCCAGATAGATATGGTTTCCTCCTTTAGATGATCAAAGTGATCAAGTTATTGGATGTGATCCAAGAACATTTAAGGAGGCGATTTCCGATGCTGATTCTAATTTGTGGCTTGAAGCAATGCAGTCTGAGATTGACTCAATGCATGCAAACCAAGTTTGGACTCTTGTTAATCCTCCCGAAGGAATAGTTTCTATTGGGTGTAAATGGATATACAAGAGAAAACAAGGGCCTGATGGCAAAGTAATGACCTACAAGACACGACTGGTCTCGAAAGGTTACACTCAAAGGCAAGGTGTTGACTATGATGAAACCTTTTCACCGGTCTTAATATTCAAGTCAATTAGAATCCTACTAGCCATAGCCACATGGTACTACTATGAGATATGGCAAATGGATGTGAAAACTGCGTTCCTCAATGGAAACATTAAGGAAGATATCTATATGACGCAGCATGAGGGTTTCACATCTGTAGGAAGTGAGCATAAAGTATGCAAGCTTCAGAGATCGATCTACGGTCTCAAACAAGCGTCGAGAAGTTGGAACCTAAGATTTGATGAAACAATTAAGGAATTTGGTTTCATCAAGAATCCCGAGGAGCCATGTGTGTACAAGAAGGTAGTTAAGAATGCTGTGACATTCCTTGTACTTTATGTTGATGACATTCTACTCATTGGGAATGAAGTAGGAATGTTGCAGTCAACTAAAGTGTTGTTGTATAGTAGATTCTCGATGAAGGACATGGGTGAAGCATCCTATATTATTGGAATACAGATTATCGAGCTAGATCGAAAAGGATGCTCAGACTCACCCAAGCTACCTATATCGATACCATACTTAAGCGGTTCTCTATGGAAGAGTCCAAGAGAGGACACCTACCTATGTGTTACGGGGTCACTCTATCTAAGTCTATGTGTCCAAAGACTGATGAGGAGATAGAGAGTATGACACGTGTGCCATATGCCTCGGCAATAGGTAGTATTATGTATGGCATGATCTAAACTAGGCCGGATGTTGCATATGCTCTGAGTGTCACGAGCCGTTACCAAGCCAACCCCGACCAAATGCATTGGAAGGCCGTGAAAGATATTCTTAAGTACTTACGAAGGACTAAGAATATGTTCATGGTCTATGGGGGTGGTGAACTAAAATTGGAAGGCTACACCGATTCTAGCTTCCAATATGACGTGGATGATTCGAAGTCAACCTCTGGGTTTGTATTCATGCTCAATGGTGGTGCTGTCTCTTGGAAGAGTTCCAAGCAAGACACCACCGCGGATTCAACCACTGAGGCTGAGTACATCGCAGCATCAGCTGCTGCTAAAGAGGCGGTTTGGATAGGAATTTCGTCCAAGAGTTGGGCATAGTCCCTGATGGAGTTGGTCCAGTCTCGGTGTACTACGACAATACGGGTGCCGTTGCGCCAGCAAAGGAGCCTAGGTCTCACCAAAGATCTAAACATATACTGAGGAAATACCACATAATCCGGGATATTGTGGCTAGAGGTGACATAGCAGT
>KV021482.1:99937-110324 GCA_001598015.1 Dorcoceras hygrometricum | reverse complement strand
GTTGTTGATCTGATCGGGATATATGTGTTGAAAGGACCGTACTGTACGCTAACCATGACCAACTGGTTCTTGCAGGCACTATCAGTGATACCTAGGGGATCATGGGGCGATGTTGCTAGGCGCTTTACCATGATCCGATGGGTCAGTCCGAAATTGTGATTTCGGAGTCGCAATGGTTGTGAGCCCATGGCTAGCTGTATCCCTGAACCATTGAGGGTCACACAAGTACTGGTTTCACGATTCCTGCATGGAAATTGAGCTCAATGTGTTGCGCATAGGAGGAGGAATTTAGGGAGTGCGACTTCCTAAAAGTAAACAGGGGTCAAATTGCAATTTCCCTAAACTTTGGGCTAGTTTGACTATCCTTGAAACTTGGAGGGGCTAAACTGCAATTTTGGAATAGGTGGTGTGAAAAATTGTTTTCGCATCATAATACTCAGTTTTGGAAACTGTGTAGGTCGGTCCGATCTGATCGTCGATCGGGATTAAGATGGAGCCACGGCGATGTACTTGAACCGAATGTTCATATGGACCTGGGCCTGCCCCAAGTCCGTTGGGCCGGTTCAAGCCCATCACACCTACATATACATGAGTGCCTAGGTTTGCATGACACACTTAAGCATCACACAAACCCTAGACACTAAGCCGCCGCCCCCCCTCTCCACAACCTCCTCTCGGCCGCCGCCCCACGCGCCGCCGCCTCCTTCCGCCGGACACGTTCCGGCCACCGTGAACAGGAGATTCCGTCCGTGATAAATTCGTCAGGTCTTCTAGTGCATGCTGACGAAGGAGTCCTGTTTCTAGTCATGGACCGAATTAGGAGATCTACCGCCACCAACCTTTGAAGTTCCGATTTCCCTATGAAACTGATTGGAGCCAGGCGCCTAGACGCCAGCAAGGTACCACAATTAAACACCCTATGGATGTTTATTGTTGTTTTGTTATCATGTATTGACCGTTCCGGTGCAATTTTTAAATCTTCCGCTGCGCCCCGGGAAATGGGATCCGGATCCGCCGCTGCGCCAACACCCTTTGTGGTCAACTTCAACCTGAACAAGCTGCATGCCATACTTGAAGAGGTAGTAAACATGCTTGTTGTGTTTGAGGAAACCACAAAGAAGGACAAGCCCGTCCTCATTTTGGGCTCTTCTTCCTCTGCGAAGAAAGGGCCCAAACGCAAAGATAAGAAGCGTTCTGCCCCTACGAAGGAGGAAAAGCCCGCCAAGAAGCCCAAGGCAAGGGCTCCGAAGCCAAACAAATCTTAAACGTCTGCCACCAATGCCACAAGCCTGGGCATTGGAGGAGGAACTGTAGGGATTACCTCTAGCAGTTGCGAACTGCAAAAGGTATATTCCACATTGAAATTAATATGTCTCTTTAATCGACTTCTTGGGTACTTGATACCGGATGTGGATCTCATCTCTACAATGACTTGCAGGTAATGACAAGAAGTCGGCGTCTTACGGAGGGTGAGACCCATTTGAGGCTTCGCAAAGGAGCAACGGTTGCGGCCGAAGCTATTGGAGAATGTTAATTTATTTCTTTCTTTTATTTTTAAGTTGTTTTTTAAAAACATTTTATTTGTTCCCGAATTAATAAAAACATTATTTCTGTTTCTATGCTTGGTATTGATGGATATTCTTGTCATTTTTCTAATTCTATTTGCAATATTTACAAGAATGAATTGTTTAATTTGGATTGGGGAACGTGAAAACGATCTGTATGGGTGCTTGTAGGTATGGGTGCTTGTACTTAATGAAGTACAAGTCTGAATCTTTTGAAAAGTTCAAGGAATTCAAGGCTGAAGTAGAAAATCAACTGAAAAAAGCATTAAAACACTGTGATCCGATCGAGGTGGAGAATACTTGAGTGCCGAATTTCAAGACTATATTAAAGAGAATGAGATTCTCTAACAGTGGACCCTCTGTCCACACCACAACTAAATGGTGTAGCGGAGCATCATAATCGAACCTTGATGGACATGGTCGATCTATGATGAGCTTCACTTAACTTCCTATATCGTTTTGGCTATGCGCTCGAAAATACGGTAATATTTTTTAACAATGTCCACACCAAGGCAGTGGATAAAATTCCATATGAGATATGGATGGGCAAACCACCCAAGTACTCGTACTTGAGGATTTGGGGATGTCCTGTGGACATGGTCGATCTATGATGAGCTTCACTTAACTTCCTATATCGTTTTGGCTATGCGCTCGAAAATACGGTAATATTTTTTAACAATGTCCACACCAAGGCAGTGGATAAAATTCCATATGAGATATGGATGGGCAAACCACCCAAGTACTCGTACTTGAGGATTTGGGGATGTCCTGCTTACGTGAAGCAGATAGTGGGAGATAAGCTGGATAATAGATCCATCTTATGCTACTTCATTGGGTATCCAAAGAATTCTATTCGATACTGTTTCTACTATCCCAATTAAACAAAAGTGTTTGTTTCTAGAAATGCCACCTTTATGGAAAAGAAATTTCTACTTGATAGAAAAGGCAAGATAGTAGAACTAGAATAAGTTCGAGATCCAACTGAAGTACCAAGTGAATCTCCCGCACCTCAAAATCCAATACTTGATTTGGACACACCTAGGAGATCTGAAAGGGTTTCTCGAGCTTCTGCTAGATATGGTTTCCTACTTTAAGGGGATCAAATTGATCAAACTGTTGGATGTGATCCAAGAACATTCAAGGAGGCAATTTCCGATACTGATTCTAATTTGTGCCTTGAAGCAATGCAATCTGAGATTGACTCAATGCATTCAAACCAAGTTTGGACTCTTGTAAATCCTCCCAAAGGAATTGTTCTTATTGGGTGCAAATGGATATACAAGAGAAAACTTGGTCCTGATGGTAAGGTACTGACCTACAAGGCGTGACTGGTCGCAAAAGGTTACACTCAAAGTAAAGGTGTTGATTATGATGAAACCTTTTCACCAGTTGCAATGTTCAAGTCGATTAGAATCCTGCTAGCCATAGTCGCATGGTACGACTATGAGATATGGCAAATGGATGTGAAAACTGCGTTCCTTAATGGAAACATTAAGGAAGAGATCTATATGATGCATCCTAAGGGTTTCACATCCGTAGGAAGTGAGCATAAAGTATGCAAACTTCAGAGATCGATATATGGTCTCAAGCAAGCATTGAGAAGTTGGAACCTGAGGTTTGATGAAACAATTAAAGAATTTGGTTTCATCAAAAATCCCGAGTAACCATGTGTCTAAAATAAAGTAGTAAAGAGTGCTGTGACATTCCTTGTACTTTATGTTTATGACATCCTACTCATTGGGAATGATGTAGGAATGCTGCAGTGAACTAAAGTATTTTTATCTAGTAGATTCTCGATGAATGACATGGGTGAAGCATCCTATATTCTGGGTTTACAGATCTATAGAGATAGATCGAAAAGGATGCTCGGACTCACACAAGCGACCTACATCGATACCATACTTTCTCTACGAAAGAGTCCAAGATAGGAAACCTACCTATGTGCTACGGGGTCACTCTATCTAAGTCTATGTGTTTGAAGACTGATGAGGAGATAGAGAGTATGACATGTGTTTCATATGCCTCGGCAATAGGTAGTATTATGTATGATATGATCTCGACTAGACCGGATATCGCATATGCTCTGAGTGTCACGAGCCGCTACCAAGCCAACCCCGGACAAATACATTGGAAGGCTGTGAAAGATATTCTTAAGTACTTACGAGGGACTAAGAATATGTTCATGGTCTATGGGGGTGGTGAACTGAAATTGGAAGGCTACACTTATTTTAGCTTCCCATGTGATGTGGACGATTGGAAGTCAACCTCTGGATTTGTATTCATGCTCAATGGTTGTGCTGTCTCTTGGAAGAGTTCGAAGCAAGACAACATCATGGATTGAACCACTCAGGCTGAGTACATTTCAGCATCAGCTGTTGCTAAAGTAGCAGTTTGGATGAGGAATTTTGCCCAAGAGTTGGGCATGATTCCTGAGCGAGTTGGTTCAATCTCGATGTACTGCGACAACACGGGTGCGAAAACCCGAAAATTCAGCTCCAAAAAAAAAAAATCAGCTGCTTGTCGAAATTCAGCAGTAGCGCCTGTTGGTGAAAGCTGATCAACAGTTGATGGCGCGAGAGTGAAACGCCGTCGTTTCGTGGAACCAGCAGTTGCGCGTTGAATTGGTTACTGAAGCGGAAGGGATGATTCGTTGTCGTTTCGACCTTAGAGGTTGCTGCAGGTAGGCGTCGCTTTTAGCGCGCGAGAGTTCGAGAGAGCGACATGTGTCGGTCAACATTTTTGAGTGATTGACTGCTGGATCAGCAGATGCGTGAGTTTAGAGTGACCAGCTGCTGGTTTGGGAAACCAGTCATAGAAATGGAGTGACGTCGTTTCGTTAAGTTGAAACGCTGCGTTTTGGGTGTTTCAATGGAACCAGCAGCGAGGGATTTTTGTGAGAAATTAGCACGGGGCCTGCTGGTCGCTAATTCAGCAGTTTGTACTTGACGTTTAGCGATAGCAAAACGATGTCGTTTGAATAAGTCGATACGACAGCGTTTTGCCTTCGCGCTAAAGATTCAGCAGATGGCTTGTGCGATGATTAAAACCAGCAGATAGCTACGGTTATCTTGAATCAGCAGGTGCATTACTTAAAGATAACCAGCAGGTGCTTTACAACGATATCAGAACGGTGTCTCTTGAATAAGTTGACACGACAACGTTTTGACTTAACGCTAAAGATCAGTCGTTGAGCTTGAAGAGAAACCAGCAGCGACGCAAATTCAGCAGCGACGCAAATTCAACAGCTGGCGTTTAGCAACGCAGACTTCATCTTCTCCACGAAAATTCAGATTTCTCGACGCGAAGCAAGATTCTTTGTACAGGAAACATGGCCAATTAAAACTCTTAAATCATGCGCGTGTAACAGTCGACGTAATGTTAGGGATTTAAGAGCCTTTAATGGCGAACGCTCGACTTTCTCACCTATACGCCTATAAATACCAGAGGATGGCCACAGAGTTGCTCACACCATTCGAAATCCCTCAGTTAGAACAGCAGCATACTCACGCCAAAGTTCTGCAGGAGTTTTGTCAAATCTCTTAGCCAGAGTCCTACGTAAATTGCGACGTGCTCAGAAGTTTTTGCTACCATATTTCTCATCGAAATCCTGCGAGCAATTGTACGAAGTTTAGCAGAAGTCGGACGCCAATTTCCAGTTTTCTGTGCTACCAGATTTTCACCCGAAGACTTTAAATTGTAAGTGGGCTTTTGCTAAGTAATATGTTCGATTGATATATATATCTATTATTCTGTCGAAAATTTAGTTTTAAGTCTACTATTCGAGCACCTTTTTGTTCAGATTTTTGTCTCATTCAAACTCCGCTTGCACTGATTTTTGCTATCGTAATATGGGTCTACGGAATATTTCGGACTCTGGGTTACTTGGTGTAACCACATGGCCTCGACCCCTTAGAGGAGTAAAAATTAGGGACTGATCAGTAAACCATAGACACGATTCTGTCGTTATATGGGTCTACGAAATATTCCGCACTCTGGGTTACTTGGTGTAACCACATGGCCTCGACCCCTTAGTGGAGTAAAACTTAGGGACTGATCAGTAAACCATAGACACGAAGTAATCATCAGTGCTATCTGTCATGCTATTGTAATGCCCAGAATCATTAAGAAGAGGATTAGTTGAGTAATTTCGACATTTAAGAATTTGATGAAGTTTGATTATGAGCTCGGATTTCTTCTGGAAGTGTTGGGTGATTCAGGAACTGTGTATCGTCAAATCGCGCTAAGTGGGAGAACCAGACGAAGTAACCAGGCAAAGCGATTGGATAAAATCAGCAGCAGGTTACTGTAGCTCGCGACTGGTGGAATTTTGAAATTCAGTTGAAGCGTTAGTGTTGATTTCAGCTGCAAGCAAACGCGCGAATGCCAGGGTCAATGAGAAAATGCCACGTGTTGGTTACTACACGAGGAATCAGTAGCAAGATTTCTTTACGCATCTACTGGTTTATGTACCTGCTGGTTATTGATGTATACCTGCTGGTTCGTGAGGTATCGGCTGGTTGATGATGACGTAGATGCGACGTCGTCGTTTTTGTGATAAACGCGAACCAGTTGAGGAGGGTATGTGGAGATTGGTTCCAGCTGAGAAAATGATGCGACATCGTTTTGACTTATGACTATGAGCCTCGATACGATGTCGTTTAGCAACCAGGCGAGGGATTGGAAATCAGTCGATAGATTGTTGTATCTGCTGGTTATCCAGTCGAGGGAACAATGCGACACCGTTTTGATTATGAAACAGGAAATGTTGATACGATGTCGTTTCGACTATTGTTGCAAAATCAGCCGTTGGAATAAGAGAGCGACCAGCTGCTGGTTTCTTTGAATAAAGAGGATACCAGCTGATGACATGTAACGACGTCGTTGGAATTAGTTATAACGACATCGTTTTGAGTTTTGAAGTGTTGCGACTGGATTTATGTTGCGACTGGATTCATGTTGCTACTGGTTGCGACTACAGCTGGTTGTTGCTTCTGCTGAAGAACAAGTGAATGATATTCGAACAGCAACTAAGGAAGATCAACAGCAGTTGAGGAATCTATTTATCGTTATCCACTTTCGAAGCGGTGGGAGTATATCCTGTTTGAATACTCAGCATGACACATGGAATTCGAATTGAACACGTTGGAAATGCTGCAGAACCACAGAGATCGTAGTCTATAAATAAGAGTGAATTCGAAATGCTGAGAACATCTTGAATACAGCTATCGTACTTTGATTCTGCAAGTATCTCAGGAAGTACAGAGCCTAAGAACACTGATTGAAGTATTTGAAAACAGAGGAACGAAGGTATAATCTGACAGAAGAGTCAGGAACTAGATTACTCGAGAATGATATTTCTGGAGTATTCCGCTGAAATCACATACATATTTGATTACTGTTCTTGATTTAGAACTGTTCTTGATTTAAGAACTTGAGTTATGTGTGTGTCGATCCATCACAGGTAGTGGATCTTTTATATTTGCATGAGTTTGCATATTGAAGAGAATTGAATTGATTATAATGCCCAGGACTGAGTTGGCCTGATTTTCGAAGCCGGAGATGGTTTCGATAGATGAATATTCATGTCAAGATCGGATACGAATATTGATGGCGTCGAACTGATATGGAATCAATTCTGAGATCAAATAAGAGAACTAGAATCATTTCATGTCATTGCATTTGTTTTACAGTTGATAAACTGTTGTGCATTTTATTGTTATTATGTGTACCTGCTGATTATACTGAGATGATTCTCACCGGAGTTATCCGGCTGTTGTTTTGTTTTGTGTGTGTGCATGACAACAGGAAGAAGGAACTAGTGGGGAGCAACCAAGGGTAGTAATAGAGAATTACCTAGCAGCTGGATCAACAGCAGGAAGAATAAAACACCAGCTGAGAGTCTATGATTGATCGAAAAGTTGGTCTTAGGTTGTTCGAGTCTGGTTTTGTATATAAGATTCAAGTTTGTACTAATGAACTTAGTTTGTAATCTCTATGGACCATGGATCATTCGTATAAATAGATACTATTTCCGCTACAAGCTGAACCCTTTTCGCTTCTGCTGATTAAAATTTTTTTTTAACTTATGCATGAACCAGACTAGATTTAGTAAACTTATTTAGTTTAAATTAATAACCCACTGATTAAGATTAGAAGATTAATTGTGAGCAGAGAGCCTCACAACAGGGGGTATCAGAGCATTACTACATCAGTGAGAATATTGAACTAGATGAGTGGGGTAGATCGAGTTCTTCTTGATTGCTTAGATTATGAATTGCATGTTTGTGTGGTATATATGTCTTACTGCTTTTGAATTTATATCGCATGATTCTTGTGAATAAATGGTAAGAATATACCGAAGAATTATGAGAATTACATGCTTTGGAAGTGATTAACAGCATGTATTGAGTGAAGTATGAATCAACACTCGATCTCTTGAGAAGCAGTATATTGATGTATGCTAATCAGAGGAGGGACTGAGATTGATTTGTTATTGCTTGATGAGAAATGATAAACACGTCTGTTTGATTCCTATATATGCTTCCTCGAAGAACCACGAATCGGCAGACAGAGCAGGGTAGTACCTCTACTGAGGTTTTGAATGCAGCTGCTATTCCAATGGAGACTTTGTTGAAACGATTCCAGTTGTTTAAACCACCGACGTTGACAGGAACAGAAAGTGCTATTGATTGTGAAAATTGGTTAGAAGATATTGAGCAGTTGTTCGAAGCAATCGATTACCCTGATGAGCGTCGGGTGAAATTGATTATACACCAGTTGCATGGTATTGGGAAAAGCTAGTGGGTGGCAACAAAGAAAGTGCTTTAAAATCAGGGTACTGTAATTACGTGGGCAGTATTCCGAACAGCTTTTTATCAACGGTTCTTCCCAGTTTCTTATAGGAAGGATAAAGGAGCGGAATTTGCAAACTTGCGACAAGGGCAGTTGAATATAGAGGATTACGTTGCCAATTTCACAAGTTTACTGAAATTTGCACCACATGTTGCTATGAGTGATGAAGCGCAAGCGGATCAATTCATTAATGGATTGAATCCAGATGTATTTACCTTGGTAAATACTGGAAGACCAAATACTTTTGCTGATGCGTTGAACCGGGCAAAAGGAGCAGAAGCTGGATTACTAAGGCAGCGAAGAGCACAATTTGTGCCAGCAGTCGCCAAAGCAGCAGAGAACCCACAGATTCCACCACACATGTTGCTATGAGTGATGAAGCACAAGCGGATCAATTCATTAATGGATTGGAATCCAGATGATTTACCTTGGTAAATACTGGAAGACCAAATACTTTTGCTGATGCGTTGAACCGGGCAAAAGGAGCAGAAGCTGGATTACTAAGGCAGCGAAGAGCACAATTTGTGCCAGCAGTCGCCAAAGCAGCAGAGAACCCACAGATTCCACACCCCCTCGCTTTGATGATGGAAGCAGCAGCAGTGGGAAAAGAAAAACTTCATTAAAGGAAAGGAAAACAATTCAAATGATCTGGAACCAGCAGTTCTTCCAGCTCGAGCGATTTTAAACAAATGCAAACTGGACAACAAGCTGGAGATTATTGTACCAATTGTGGAGGGAGACATGCCACAGAACAATGTAGAGGAGTGTCTGGTCTCTACCGTATTTGTAAACAGCCGGGACATTTCGCAAGAATATGTCCTCAGCGTAATGCTGGGAATTTTCCGAATTCAGCAGCAGCGAGAACAATGCCAACACCAGAAAGGCAAGCCTCTTCTGTACATTCTTATCAACCTCAAAATCCACAACAAAGTAGACAAGGAGTAAGCCAGATAGTGAGCCAACCTCCAAAGCAACAAGCAAAAGTGTTTGCATTGACCGAAGAGCAAGCACATGCAGCCCCAGATGAGGATATTGCAGGTAACTGCTACTTGTGCAAATTTCTAGCTTATGTCTTAATTGATACTGGTGCATCACATACCTTCATCTCTGAGAATTTTGTTATAGCACATAAGTTGTCTGTTGAACCCTTATCTGAATTAGTATCGGTTTCTTCACCTCTGGGGAAAGGAATGTTATCGATCACTGCTGTTACAAATTGTATGTTACAGTTTGAGGGTCACGCAATTGAAATTGATTGTGTTGTGCTCGGATTATCTGATTTTGATTGTATCGTGGGCATAGATATGCTAACCAAGTATAGAGCAACAGTAGATTGCTTTCAGAATGTGGTTTGATTCAAACCAGAAAATGCTGATGAGTGGAAATTTTATGGTAAGGGATCACGAGCCAGAATTCCTTTAATCTCTTCTATTACAATGAATAATCTATTGCAGAAAGGAGCAGAGGGATTTCTGATTTATGCAATAGATACAAAGAAAAGTAGCCCGAATCTGGTGGATATACCAGTGGTGTGCGAGTTTGCTGATGTTTTTCCTGATGAAATCCCTGGATTACCACCATATCGAGAGGTAGACTTCAGCATTGAATTGCTGCCAGGTACACAACCAATATCAAAAGCACCATATCGAATGGCACCAATTGAGTTAAAAGAATTAAAAGACCAGCTGGAGGATCTTCTCACCAAGGGATACATTAGACCAAGTGTTTCTCCTTGGGGTGCTCCAGTACTATTTGTGAGAAAGAAAGATTGATCAATGAGGCTATGTATCGATTACCGGCAATTGAACAAGGCAACGGTAAAGAATAAATACCATTTGCCATGAATAGATGATTTATTTGATCAGTTGCAAGGTTCGACAGTGTATTCAAAGATCGATTTGAGATCGGGATATCATCAATTACGAGTAAGAGATGAATACATATCAAAGACTGCCTTTCGAACAAGATAC
>KV021482.1:79072-95405 GCA_001598015.1 Dorcoceras hygrometricum | reverse complement strand
GAAGAGAATTGAATTGATTCTAATGCCCAGGACTGAGTTGGCCTGATTTTCGAAGCCAAAGATGGTTTCGATAGATGAATATTCATGTCAAGATCGGATACGAATCTTGATGGCGTCGAACTGATATGGAATCAATTCTGAGATCGAAGAAGAGAACTAGAATCATTTCATGTCATTGCATTTGTTTTACAGTTGATAAACTGTTGTGCATTTTATTGTTATTATGTGTACCTGCTGATTATACTGAGATGATTCTCACCGGAGTTATCCGTCTGTTGTTTTGTTTTGTGTGTGTGCATGACAACAGGAAGAAGGAACTAGTGGGGAGCAACCAAGGGTAGTAATAGAGAACTACCTAGCAGCTGGATCAGCAGCAGGAAGAATAAAACACCAGCTGAGAGTCTATGATTGATCGAACAGTTTGTCTTAGGTTTTTCGAGTCTGGTTTTGTATATAAGATTCAAGTTTGTACTAATGAACTTAGTTTGTAATCTCTATGGACCATGGAGCATTCGTATAAATAGATACTATTTCCGCTACAAGCTGAACCCTTTTCGCTTCTGCTGGTTAAAATTCTTTTTTTTAACTTATGCATGAACCAGACTAGATTTAGTAAACTTGTTTAGTTTAAATTAATAACCCACTGATTAAGATTAGAAGATTAATTGTGAGCAGAGAGCCTCACACTATGCTCTGTTATGTTATTCTCTGCTCTGTTATGCTTTGCTCTGTTCTGGTTATGTTCTGCTCTGAATTCAGTCATATATATATGTATATTTGTTATGCTCGAATGGTATCCCCCACTTGCTGAGTGTTTCCCCAAACACTCACCCCTTACTTCTCCACCCAGATAAGAATGAAGAGCAGGTAGAAGAAGAAGAACAAGATCAGTTCTGGGGCTGGTGAAGATTCCGCTTTGTTGAGACGAGGATTGGCCGCCACGAAGAAGGAACTTGAAGAAACGCAAGTAGCCTTAGAAGCCTCACATAAGGTCATTGCCGGACTGACCGAGATAGGCCTTAGCATTTCCATGAAGATTGAACAGATGAAGGTTAAGAAACAACAGGTTAGAGAAAACCATGTGGAGTGCCATCAGAAGTTCCAGGCTCGCATCCACGAAGCCGAAGACTCGATGCAAGCTCAACACTTGATCATCGAGGCCCTAGTGGATGAGAAGGACAGCCTACTCCAAACCATCCACGGTCTCCAAGAATCTAACAATGCCCCTGCTCCATTCGATGGTGAATGGGAGGAAGAACCGGGAGAAGAACCGGAAGAGGAAGAGATTGGGGATATTCCTCTAGGCGAGGGAGAGATAGATGATGAATAGGATATATTGTAGCTTTGTATTCAATTCATCTTTCTATTCGAATAAATTGCTTAGCCTTCAAGATATCTTATTCTCGACCTTTCACAGTTATATACCGCCATTCTTAATAAATACTCCCTATGACAGAATATGGCGAATGCAAAGGCTCAGCGAGTTTGAGACTTTCACTCAAACCGCAGACATGTCGGTTGTAGAGTATACCTCCAAGTTCAATTCATTGGGCACCTACGTCCCAACGATTATGGGCGGATAACACTCGAAAGATACACCGATACAAGAAAGGTCTAAACAGCCGTATCCAGTCAGCCCTCGCAGTTTACCAAGCCACGAGTCTTGAAGACTTGATGGGAGCTGCAATCCGCGCTGAGACTGACATAAAGAGGCGGGAAGCGGACAACAAAATCAAGCGCCCCCTCAATGCTCAGACTTTGCAAGGTGGGCCTAGGAACAAGCGGCCAAACTTCAAAAACCGCGGCTCAACTCCTACACAGAATAACCAGGCGTTGCCCACTTGCTCCTCCTGCGGCCAACGTCATCCTGGAGACTGTCGCAAGCAGAGCGGTGCATGCTTCAAGTGTGGAAAGTTGGGCCACCAAATTGCGGATTGTCCGGAGAACCAAGGCGCAAAATCTGGATCGAGCAATGCGGCTCCGAGCAAGCCAAAGCCTAGGGAGGATAAGCCCAATGCTCGTGTGTTCGCAATGACACAGGAAGAAGCTGAAGACGCCAGCGATGTGGTGGCAGGTACCATTTCTATCAACAAGCTTCCTACTTATGTGTTGTTTGATTGTGGTGCTACGCATTCGTTCGTGTCTAGGAGGTGTGCTAAGAATTTAGGGTTAGAGTCTGAAATTCTATCTGAACCCTATAGAGTAGCAACTACTACCAATGCTACTATTGAAACATATAAGATCCATCGAAACTGTGAGATTTCGATAAGCGACCATTCGTTCTACGCAAATTTGATACAACTCAACATGGTCGAGTTTGACGCCATACTAGGGGTGGATTGGCTAGCTAAGCACCATGCATTAGTGGATTGCCGAGGTAAGAGTGTGAAACTCCAAACCCTCAGTCAGGAAGAGCTGATATCTCTTGGTAAGAACAAGGAGAGAAAGTCCCTACTTTCTGCACTACCAATGCTACTATTGAAACATATAAGATCCATCGAAACTGTGAGATTTCGATAAGCGACCATTCGTTCTCCGCAAATTTGATACAACTCAACATGGTCGAGTTTGACGCCATACTAGGGGTGGATTGGCTAGCTAAGCACCATGCATTAGTGGATTTCCGAGGTAAGAGTGTGAAACTCCAAACCCTCAGTCAGGAAGAGCTGATATCTCTTGGTAAGAACAAGGAGAGAAAGTCCCTACTTTCTGCGGCCCAAGCATGGACAGCCATGAAGACCGGAGTAGAAGTTTTCTTGGCAATGATCCAAGAAATAAAAGAAGGAGACGAGCTCAAGATAGAATACATCCCAGTAGTGCAAGAGTTTGCAGATGTATTTCCAGATGACTTACCTGGAAAAGTGTCTGACCGAGAAATCGAGTTCGAGATCAACCTAGTGTCAGAGTCGGCAACAATATCCAAGGCACCCTATCGAATGGCACCTGCAGAACTCAAGGAGCTCAAGGATCAACTACAGGAACTGCTGGCCAAAATCAGATCCGACCCAGTGTGTCACCTTGGGGAGCTCCAGTCTTATTCGTCAAGAAGAAGGATGGAACCATGAGATTGTGTATCGACTACCGAGAGTTGAACAAGATCACAGTCAAGAACAAGTATCCCCTTCCAAGAATTGACGACCTCTTCGATCAACTCAAGGGAGCTACAACCTTCTCCAAGCTGGATTTGAGGTCAGGCTATCACCAGCTAAAGATCAGGGATGAGGATGTCCCTAAAACTGCATTTAGGACAAGGTATGGTCATTATGAATTCACATTGATGCCATTTGGTCTAACCAATGCACCAGCGGCCTTCATGGACCTCATGAAGCGTGTATTCAGACCATTCCTCGACAAATTTGTGGTGGTGTTCATTGATGATATACTAGTATATTCAAGAGAAGAAGACCACCAGGAACATCTCCGAATTACTCTCCAGACCTTGCGAGAGAAACAACTGTACGCCAAATTCAAGAAGTGCGAATTCTGGCTGAATAGTGTGGCATTCCTAGGCCATATAATCTCCGAAGCAGGCGTATCAGTAGATCCAAAGAAGGTAGAAGCCATAATGGACTGGCCTGCACCTAAGACGGTGACAGAGGTTAGAAGTTTCTTGGGATTGGCCGGCTACTATCGAAAGTTTGTAGAAGGTTTTTCTTCAATAGCCTTACCACTCACTAAACTCACCCAGAAGAACTCCAAGTTCAACTGGAACGAAGAATGTGAGACAAGCTTCGAGACTCTGAAGACGAAGCTTGCATCTGCCCCTGTTCTGACGCTACCTGTAGGGGACAAAGTCTTTACCATCTACAGCGATGCATCGAAGGAAGGACTAGGGTGTGCGCTCATGCAAGATGGCAGAGTAATTGCATATGGCTCAAGGCAACTAAAGACGCATGAACGCAACTATCCAACTCACGACTTAGAGCTTGCTGCGGTGGTTTTTGCCCTAAAGATTTGGCGACACTATCTTTATGGTGCAAAATGCGAAGTATTCACCGACCATCAAAGTCTCAAGTACATATTCACCCAGAAGGAATTAAATCTGAGACAAAGACGATGGCTCGAGCTGTTAAAGGACTACGACTTAACGATCAACTACCACCCAAGAAAGGCAAATAAGGTGGCCGATGTGCTAAGTCGGAAGAATATGAACAAGGTAGTATTATCATCGCTCTCAGCCCAACCATGCCTGAGAGAGTTGGTCAAATTGAAGCAAGATCAAGACCCCAGCTTGATGAGGCTGAAAGAACAGATCAAGGAAAGGGAATCTCCTGATTTCCGAACGGACCAAGATGGGATCCTTTGGATGAACGGACAACTTTGTGTACCCGACGTCGATAACCTCCGTCAGGAAGTGATGTATGAAGCACATAAGTCCAAATTCTCAATCCACCCGGGAAGTACAAAGATGTACAGAGATTTGAAAGAACACTTTTGGTGTAATGGGATGAAAAGAGATGTTGCTGATTTTGTTGCAAGATTCCACGTATGCCAACAAGTCAAGGCCGAACATCAAAGACCTGGAGGATTGTTACAACCAATGGAAATTCCAGAGTGGAAGTGGGAAAACATATCCATGGACTTTGTAGTTGGTCTATCGAAGACAAGACTGGGCCACGATGGAATATGGGTAATCGTGGATAGGTTAACAAAATCCGCGCACTTTCTGCCTGTCTTAATGAACTACGGCTTGGATAAGCTAGCTTCCTTGTACATGGACAACATCGTCAGGCTGGACGGATTTCCAACAAGCATCCTGTCAGATAGGGACCCAAGGTTCGAATCTCGTTTCTGGAAGAGTTCCAAGAAGCCATGGGAAGTAAGTTACTCTCAGTACTGCTTATCATCCGCAAACAGATGGTCAAACTGAGAGGACCATCCAGACCCTAGAAGACATGCTGCGGACTTGCACATTAGACTTCGGTAGCAATTGGAGCGAACACCTACCCCTAATAGAGTTCACATACAACAATAGCTATCACAGCAGCATCGGAATGGCGCCATTTGAAGCCCTTTATGGACGGAAATGTCGATCACCGTTATACTGGGATGAAGTCGGAGAGAAGGCTATCACAGGACCTGAGCTCGTTCAAGAGACAGTGAAAAAGGTAGCCATTATAAAGGAGAGACTGAAGGCAGCCCAGGATCGACCGATAAGCTGGGCAGATCTAAAGAGAATACCCTTGACCTTCGAGGTAGGTGAAAAAGTGTACCTTAAGGTTTCACCAATGAAAGGAGTAGTCCGATTTGATAAGGCCGGAAAACTGAATCCCCGGTATGTCGGACCATTCGAAATCTTAGAAAAAGTCGGAACACTTGCCTACAGACTGGCCTTACCGCCTAGTATGTCAAGAATCCACAATGTCTTCCATGTATCTCAACTAAGGAAATATATCTCGAACTCTAGTCACGTTATGGATGAAGGACCACTCCTTGTGGAAGGGAAATTGAACCAAGGACTAATCTATGAGGAGGTCCCGATTAGAATCGTGGACAAAAAGGACCAGGTACTCAGGCGAACAACGATTCCTTATGTCAGGGTCCAGTGGTCCAACCACACCGAGAGAGAAGCCACATGGGAGGTGGAAGAAAAGATGCGAAGCCAATATCCCTACCTTTTCGACAATCAAAGTAACCAAAGTTTCGAGGACGAAACTTCTTTTAAGGAGGGAGGGATGTGAAAACCCGAAAATTCAGCTCCAAAAAAAAACAAAAAAATATCAGCTGCTGGTCGAAATTCAGCAGTAGCACCTGTTGGTGAAATCTGATCAACAGTTGATGGCGCGAGAGTGAAACGCCGTCGTTTCGTGGAACCAGCAGTTGCGCGTTGAATTGGTTACTGAAGCGGAAGGGATGATACGTTTTCGTTTCGACCATAGAGGTTGCTGCTGGTAGGAGTGGCTTTTAGCGTGAGAGAGTTCGAGAGAGCGACACGTGTCGGTCAACATTTTTGAGTGATTGACTGCTGGATCAGCAGATGCGTGAGTTTAGAGTGACCAGCTGCTGGTTTGGGAAACCAGTCGTAGAAATGGAGCGACGTCGTTTCGTTTAGTTGAAACGCTGCGTTTTGGGTGTTTCGTATGGAACCAGCAGCGAGGGATTTTTGTGAGAAATTAGCACGGGGCCTGCTGGTCGCTAATTCAGCAGTTGGTACTTGAAGTTTAGCGATAGCAAAACGATGTCGTTTGAATAAGTCGATACGACAGCGTATTGCCTTCGCGCTAAAGATTCAGCACATGGCTTGTGCGATGATTAAAACCAGCAGATAGCTACGGTTATCTTGAATCAGCAGGTGCATTACTTAAAGATAACCAGCAGGTGCTTTACAACGATATCAGAACAGTGTCGCTTGAATAAGTTGACACGACAACGTTTTGACTTAACGCTAAAGATCAGTCGTTGAGCTTGAAGAGAAACCAGCAGCGACGAAAATTCAGCAGCAACGCAAATTCAACAGCTGGCGTTTAGCAACGCAGACTTCATCTTCTCCACGAAAATTCAGATTTCTCGACGCGAAGCAAGATTCTTTGTACAGGAAACTCCACCCATGGAAATTCGAAAAGATTTCTCACGCATACAAGGGAGACTTCACGCAGTAACCATCGAATTGAGAGAATTAATGGCCAATTAAAACTCGTAAATCATGCGCGTGTAACAGTCGACGTAATGTTAGAGATTTAAGAGCCTTTAATGGCGGACGCTCGACATTCTCACCTCTACACCTATAAATACCAGAGGATGGCCACAGAGTTGCTCACACCATTCGAAATCCCTCAGTTAGAACAGCAGCAAACTCACGCCAAAGTTCTGCAGGAGTTTTGTCAAATCTCTTAGCCAGAGTCCTACGTAAATTGCGACGTGCTCAGAAGTTTTTGCTACCAGATTTCTCATAGAAATCCTGCGAGCAATTGTGCGAAGTTTAGCAGAAGTCGGACGCCAATTTCCAGATTTCTGTGCTACCAGATTTTCACCCGAAGACTTTAAATTGTAAGTGGGCTTTTGCTAAGTAATATGTTCGATTGATATATATATCTATTATTCTGTCGAAAATTTAGTTTTAAGTCTACTATTCGAGCACCTTTTTGTTCAGATTTTTGTCTCATTCAAACACCGCTTGCACTGATTTTTGCTATCGTAATATGGGTCTACGGAATATTTCGGACTCTGGGTTACTTGGTGTAACCACATGGCCTCGACCCCTTAGAGGAGTAAAAATTAGGGACTGATCAGTAAACCATAGACACGATTCTGTCGTTATATGGGTCTACGGAATATTCCGCACTCTGGGTTACTTGGTATAACCACATGGCCTCGACCCCTTAGAGGATTAAAACTTAGGGACTGATCAGTAAACCATAGACACGAAGTAATCATCAGTGCTATCTGTCATGCTATGCTCTGTTATGTTATGCTCTGCTCTGTTATGCTCTGCTCTGTTCTACTTGGTATAACCACATGGCCTCGACCCCTTAGAGGATTAAAACTTAGGGACTGATCAGTAAACCATAGACACGAAGTAATCATCAGTGCTATCTGTCATGCTATGCTCTGTTATGTTATGCTCTGCTCTGTTATGCTCTGCTCTGTTCTGGTTATGTTCTGCTCTGAATTCAGTCATATATATATGTATATTTGTTATGCTCGAATGGTATCCCCCACTTGCTGAGTGTTTCCCCAAACACTCACCCCTTTACTTCTCCACCCAGATAAGAATGAAGAGCAGGTAGAAGAAGAAGAACAAGATCAGTTCTGGGGCTGGTGAAGATTCCGCTTTGTTGATGTAATTTTTAATTATTTTCGCTTCCGCAAAATTTTCTCTGATTCCGATGTAAAACGATATTATTTTGCATATTTAATAGACTGGTTTGAGCTATGCTATGATGGCTTAATGTTTTAAAATTTTTAAATTGTTTAATATTACCGATGTCATGAGTCTCGGTCTCGGGGCGTGACAACGGGTGCCGTTGCGCAAGCACAGGAGCCTAGGTCTCACCAAAGATCCAAACATATACTGAGGAAATACCACATAATCCGGGATATTGTGGCTAGAGGTGACAAAGCAGTTGAGAGAGTCGTCTCTGTAGGCAACATTGATGATCCACTTACAAAGCCCTTGACAGGACCATTTTAAAAAACATCACGAAGCAATGGGACTACGTCTGATGAGTAGTTGGCTTTAGGGCAGTGCGAGAATGTTAGAGTAGGTTCACAACTAGCCAACTTGTGGCGTGTGGTTTCTTGTTAACTCTATGTAAAACGATCTTTATTTATGAATTTCGCATTCTTTATGGCATTATTTATCTTTATTATTATGATTATAATAGTTGGATAAAGACCTTGAATGCACTATAGTGTATGTTAGATGTGATAGTTGATTTGATGGCTATCATGAAACACATCTAATAGTAACTGTGTTTTCTAAACTACTTCCTAGTCGATTGGGCCGTCCAAAAGAGGATAATGGTAGCCTGAGCTTGAGACTAGCATCTGCGATGCGAAGTACCACGATTCATTGGTAGGGAACATAGTGATTTTCTAATAATGCAGATGGATAGTGACCTGGTGATCTATCGAACTACCCTCGTTTGGACTTTCCAAGTGGTTATCATTTGTTGAGTGGATTAAGTCCGAGGTTTTGGTCGTACAATTTAGTCTTATTACTCGAAACGTCATTGAGACTCTACATGATATGTGCCTCACTTTGATCTGCTTATAATGGTAGCCTGAGCTTGAGACTAGCATCTGCGATGCGAAGTACCACGATTCATTGGTAGGGAACATAGTGATTTTCTAATAATGCAGATGGATAGTGACCTGGTGATCTATCGAACTACCCTCGTTTGGACTTTCCAAGTGGTTATCATTTGTTGAGTGGATTAAGTCCGAGGTTTTGGTCGTACAATTTAGTCTTATTACTCGAAACGTCATTGAGACTCTACATGATATGTGCCTCACTTTGACCTGCTTACCGACTCACTTGGGGTCATCAGATGGCGAGTTGGGTGAGGTCCCGATGCATATATGAGTCGATGCTTCACTGTCAAGGATTCACCGCTCGCCCTTGTGCGTGGATATCCTATGCTATTTGAGGAGATAATAGTGTGACAAATATCTGATCAGAGTACTAGATGTGTTTTAGGTAAATGGGTTTACCTAGTAACATATGCGATGTCACTATTTTATCTCCAAGATGTATGCATGGTTATTGGATCTCTAGTGACTATAGATTTACCAAAGCTCGTTGATCTCATCGGGAAATTTGAGTTTAACGGACCGTACTGTATGCTAACCATGACCGACTGGTTCTTGCAGGCACTATCAGTGATACCTAGGGGATCATGGGACGATATTGCTAGACGCTTTACCATGATCCGATGGGTAAGTACGAAAATGTGTTTTTCGAGTCACAAAAGTTGTGAACCCACAGCTTGCTGTATCCTGAACCATTGAGGGTCACACAAGTACTGCTTTCTCAATTCTCGTACGGAAATTAAGCTCAATTTGTTGAGTATATAGGAGGAAGGATGGAAGTGTGACTTCCTAAAATTAACTGGGGGTGGAAATGAGATTTCCTAAATTGGCTTGGACTAGTATGACTATCCTTAAAGCTGATAGGGATAGAGGCCTACCTGCTATTTTGGATTAGGTGCTCTGAAAAATCGTTTTCACATCATAATGTTCAGTTTTGTAAACTGTGTAGATTGGTCCGATCTGATCGTCGATCCGGATTATGATGAAGCCAGAACGATGGACTTGAACCAATGTTCACTGGGTCTGGGCCAGACCCAAGCCCATTAACCTGGTTTAAGCCCATGGAAAATCTATAAATAGGCGCCCTGGGGTCTTCATTTTACACGCACAAAAATTTGGGAACAACTATCTAAGTTGGATTGAGTGCTCTACCTTTAGTTATATTTTTCCTTTCGCTTCTCCTCCTCCCCTTTGCCGCGCCGCCGCCATCACCGCCCGCCGCCAACGCTGCCTCCGCCTGCCGCCGCCTTCGGAATTTGTTCCGAACATCTCTGTAAGGACTAGGAATTTGTTAATGGGTGATTATTCGGTTAATCAGATCTGGATAGGGATTAACCAAGGGAGACGTTAACCATCGGGTTTTCAGATTTGAATGATTTGGTTAATCTGATTGGTGATATTCAGATTTGATGTAGAACAGATCAGACGTGAGTTGTTGATTGCTATCGGGTGGCTTGGAATAGATTAGATTTGCATAAGCTGTTTTGGGTAGATTGTATTCGGGAATGATCTAATTTGGTATCGCATTGCGTTTGGTTCAGGAAGATATCAGATTTGGATAATATCCCACGCGAATGAATTAGAGGCGCTCTGAGGATCGGTTTGAGTAGACCGGTTCGTTGTCTTCTGATTTGAGTGAGTTGTCCTGAGCGGGAGGCGATGCGATGTCGTTTGGGTTAATTCTGTTGGCGCTAGTGGAAATGTATTGATGCGATGCTGTTTAGTGAATACTATATGAGACGTCGTTTACCGCATACCAGATTTGACGTTGGTTGAGTGAAATCCATTCAGCGTATATGAACAGATGTGCACGTCAACTTGGGGGGAGTCAGGTGTTGGTCAACGGTACTGTGTGAATCGGTCCGGTTCGTGAGTTTGGAGAATATTTACGGTTCGTGGATTTCAAATTTGACCAGATCTAGATGTTCGGGCGAGCGGGCCTATGTTGCGAGATCTGTTTGTTTGAGCGGGACTCCTAAGCGACGTCGTTTAATGATCGCGCGCTAGTATAGTGTAGAGAAGTCAGATCTCGGTTAGCGCTGAGATCTGATGTAGCACTAAGATCATAAAACTGGTATCAGCTTTGACTTGAGTAGTTGACTTTCACTGTAGCTTTGACTGGAAGAATTATTTATACCAGTGTCGATCAACACTTAGAGAAATTTAGACCCGATATTTCTTATCTTATTCCCGAGAGCATCGTGAACCCTTACTGTTCATCGAACCCTATTTCTTTCGATTGCCGTCGATTTACGCCGCCGTTTGGAGCAAGATTTGTGGCCCTGAGCTCTTCTTCCTTAGGGCTTTCAATTGATACCAGTTTGGAGACTTGAATTGTCAGGCCACGTGCGCTAATACAACAATTAGTCTCGAATATGCGGAAGCATCATAAAAATATGGGCTAAAATTTTTCAATAATGGGCATGATCCAATGTCATTCAAAATACATTCATACTCAAAATAAGATTTTAGTTCAAAACTCAAACAACAACATAACACATGATTCCCAACATACATAAAGGCACAGGACATCCCCTTTCTCAATATAAATATAAGTACACTGGGACTCAAATCAGAAAGGGGATCGACCAGCTAAAGCTCCACTCTGCCCAGCCTGGTTACCTGAAGAACCTGCAATAGCCCACGCAGACCAAAGCAGCCCAACACATGGAAAATAAAAGCATCATAAAAATATGGGCTAAAATTTTTCAATAATGGGCATGATCCAATGTCATTCAAAATACATTCATACTCAAAATAAGATTTTAGTTCAAAACTCAAACAACAACATAACACACGATTCCCAACATACATAAAGGCACAGGACATCCCCTTTCTCAATATAAATATAAGTACACTGGGACTCAAATCAGAAAGGGGATCGACCAGCTAAAGCTCCACTCTGCACAGCCTGGTTACCTGAAGAACCTGCAATAGCCCACGCAGACCAAAGCAGCCCAACACATGGAAAATAAACGAGGTCAAACCCTCAGTACGAAGAGAACAATAAAAGAATATATAATATCAGACAATGCAATATATCTATCGTGAAATGCATGAAAGGGCTACCAAGAATCATCGGTAGGCAAATAGCACAACGACTCGACTGTGCAGATCTGTAACGCCTAGAAATCCTAATTACGTGAATTGAATGCATGACTAGGAGGAAAACCTTATGTTAATATGATTTTCATGTCATGTATGTGTTTATATGATGATTTTATGTGTTACGTGTGCATATAGCTTTACGGTACGGTTTGAGACCGGTAAGCGGGGACGAGTCCGGAGACGACCAAATAGAAAATATTTAAATGATTTAGCCCTTAGACATATTTTAAAGCAAAATTTTTTTATTTTATTCACAATTTCCAAAAAAATGAGATTTTATGCACGGTTATCGAGGTGGACCCGTTTTTCGCCTATACGGGCCATTTTTATGACTTTTGCCACACTTTTAAATTTGAGCTCCGGTATCACGTATTTTTGTTTCTCTATCAACCAAGGCATGTTATATTCTTTCTTTTCTCACCATATAAATCATAATATACTGTTTTTACAAAGATTATACATGAAATTTATGTGAATGTTTCAGATCTCAATGTACATGTCCATGATCATATGTCTCTCTTCATGTGCACCTCATGGTTTAGAATTATTTTGCATGGCTTCGGTTCATGGTCTGCTTGAGGGGTCTGAGCTGTTGTTAAGTGGTTCATGGTGGTCCTAGGAGTGGCTTTTCGTGGTTCTAAGTGGAGGTTTAAGGGTCGAACCGGTGGCTTGAAGTTTTACACCGTGCAGTGTGTGTTTACTGTGTGTCGCGTGCGTCTAGTTCACAACCTTCGTGCGTCCCGTTGCGGACACGGTTTGGGCCAAGGTTAGTCTTGTTAGAACCGGCTGGACATGGGGGTGGTATATCCGGAAGGGCTCCGGCAGTGGTGTCTGGAGCAAGGAGAAAAAAAACTGAATACCAGCAAGTGGTCGCGCGGCGCGCAGTATGGCTGGTGCGTCCACTTGCAGCGACCATTTCTCCCTGGTTAGGTCACGGTTTGAGGCAAGGTTGGTCACGTTAGAACCGGCTGGACCTGGGAGTGGTCCAGCCAGAAGGGCTCCGGAAGTGGTGGCCGGAGCAGTGAGAAAGAACGTAAAAACCGGAGACTAGTCGCGGAGGCAGCTTGTGCAGGAGAGTGTATTTCAGGTTTAGGGTTGAGTGTTTGGTTTGGGCCGGTTCGTTTGGGCCGATGGGTCGGTTCAATCAGGCCGAGTCGAGTGGTTTAAGTTTCGAGTCAATATTTTAAGTCTGGTCCGATTTATTTTATTTTTGGGTCGGGTAATTTTATTTTTAAAGTCTGGGTCGTTTTTACCGGGTCAAGTCAACTTCTAAGTTAAAATTAGTTCGGGTTAAAATTATTTTCGGGTCAATGATTTTAAGTCAAAATCTAATTTTTTTAGATGCTGGAATTTTTAATTAAATTGGGTTTTTAGCCACATTAGTGGATTTGGGCCGATATTTATTTTAATGAATTTTAAGCCTCTTTAACGATATTGGGCCGAGTCCTTCAAATGAATTTAAAAGGGTTTGTTCTTAGTAGTTGGGCCAAGATGAGTTGGGCTTAGGATTGTTCTAAGTTTGAGTTGAGGCTTTGGGAATTAGAATTAGTGGGCCAGTAGCTTGAGCCAGTCCTTGACCGGGCCGAAGAAAATAATGCATAGGCCCATGAATATACTTTTTAATGTTATATGTATCATGCTATGTATTTAAGTATGTAATGTTTTAAGAAAATTAGCATATATTGATGGGCCAAGGTTTTAATGTTGCATGATTTTTATGAAACGCATGCATCATGAAAGTTTAAATTATGTTAAGGCATTAATGAAAATGTTTTTGAGGAATTGAAGTGTTGTGGGGCAAAGTAACGATGGGAGTTAGCCGTGTAGCCGGGCCCGGGGATCCCCTGTTAATGTATAACGATTATGAGCCTATGGATCCATGTGATCACGACATGGTGAGGTGGAAAGCATAGAGGTGTCGATGGGAGTTAGCCGTGTAGCCGGGCCCGGGGATCCCCTGTTAATGTATAACGATTATGAGCCTATGGATCCATGTGATCACGACATGGTGAGGTGGAAAGCATAGAGGTGTGACATATAGGGATCCCGAGGTAAGGTCGGGTGAACCACACCTCCCCGTACGTTGGTTTATAGATTGATCAATCGAATTTAATGGCTCTCACTTCATGGATACGACGCGCATGTTCTTTTAAGTTATGTTATGTATTATGCTGTGCCTTAACATATATGTTATGATGATTTATGTACGACTACAGCATGATTTAACGTTTTAAGGCCTTTTAATGCACGCATGTCATGAAAATTATGTTTATACACTTATGTGCTTGTATATGGTTTTGCTATATGTACCTTGTTATTAGCGGATATAGCATGCTGGGCCTTTAGGCTCACTAGGTTTATATGGTGCAGGTGAGCATGATAATGTTGATGATATTACTCCGACCGGCGGTGAGGACGTCTGATGATCCGCTGTGGCTGTTACCCCGTGACCGCTTAGTTATTTCATGTTACCTACTTTTAAACATGTTCAGTTTTTCCGCAAACAGTTTTTGAGTACTATGATTTTTATGATTAGCTTTTGAGACGTGGATTAAGGATTTTTGCAGTCGTTTTATCGCATGTTGAGATGTTGTTTTAATGCTTAAGTTATGGTTTTATTTATCGCTTTCATTAAATGTTATTCCACGTCGGCTTTAAAAAAAATTTCGAGATTTAGTATCTTTCAACTTGGTATCAGAGCCGTGGTTCTGGTGGGGTACTAGCCTGCTGCATGGAACTCGGAAGTCTCACTGCCAGTCTGTGAGTTTTATTTTTTACGATTTATGTTTGCACGTCTGCAGGATGACGATGCACCTCCTCCTAACCTCCGCAGTTGAAGCCTCATGAGAGGGCTAGCGTGAGCATGCTAGCCGGGATCACCAGGATCCTAGAGAGGCAGTCGGAGCTTTCTGGGAAGTCGCATGAGGAGGATTTCGCAGAGAGGTGCTGCAAGCAGGGACCCAAGGAGTTTGCGGGGACTACTGACCCGCTAGTTGCTGAGGAGTGGAACCTAAGTAGAACTGTAGGACCTCTAGGGCTTGTCTTGAGAACTTTGACGGATAGGACTAGAGAACTTAGAACTGTTTTAGGTATCTAAACTGCTCTTGGGAACTTGTGTGACTGTAAGCACGTGCCTGTGTGCTGTGTTCGTTTCAGGCGAGATTCGCATGCTTGGTGTTACTACCCTTGCATTACTAGACTCAGGGGCGACCCACTCGTTTATTTCGAGTGCGTTCAATCAGAGGATGGGTATTATACCGTAGAGTTGGGGTATTTCTCTCGCAGTGATGGTCCCTTCAGGAGAGGAGTTGTCGACGACCAGTGTGGTTCAGGGATTGACGATGATGTTCCAGGATCATGAAGTCCAAGCAGATCTAGTTGTGTTGCCGATGTCAGGATTTGATCTCATCCTAGGCATGGATTGGCTGACAGAGTTTGGAGCAGTGATTGATTTTTAGAGGCGGGCAGTTTCTATCCGACCGCCAGGGCAGGAGGCCTTCTTATTTAAGGCAGCTAGGAGACCACGGAAGCCTAGATTCATATCCTTCTTACAGGCCAGGAAGCTGGTTGCGCATGGATGTCAGGCGTTCTTGGCCAGTGTTACTGCTCCAGTAGATTCAGAAGGACCTTTGTTGTCTGATGTGGAGGTAGTCAGGGATTTCGCAGATGTTTTCCCCGACGACGTCGCAGGAGTTCCACCAGTGAGGGAGGTGGAGTTTTCTATTGAGCTGATGCTGGGTACCGTGCCTATCTCTAAGGCAACGTATCGAATAGCTCCTACCTAGATGAAGGAGTTAGAGGAGCAGATTCGGGAGTTGCTTGATAAGGGGTTCATTCGCCCTAGTTTTTCTCCACGGGGCGGGCCAGTTCTATTTGTGAAGAAAAAGGATGGTAGCATGAGGTTGTGTATTGACTATCGGGAGTTGAACAGAGTTAACGTGAAGAACAGATATCCACTTCCGAGGATTGAGGATCTATTCGATCAGTTGCAGGGAGCTTCAGTTTGGTCGAAGATTGATCTGAGATCTGGCTATCATCAGCTGAGAGTTAGAGAGGAGGACGTGTCCAAGACTGCTTTTCGGACACGCTACGGCCACTACGAGTTCTTGGTGATGCCGTTTGGTCTGATGAAGGCCCCAGAGATTTTTATGGATCTGATGAACAGGGTATTCAGACAGTATCTAGACCAGTTCATCATTGTGTTTACTCGACGACATTCTGATTTACTCGAGGAGCTTTGAGGAGCATAGGCAGCACTTGCAGACAGCTTTACAGACTTTGAGGGAGAACAAGTTATACGCCAAGTTCAGCAAGTGCGAGTTTTGAACAGGGTATTCAGACAGTATCTAGACCAGTTCATCATTGTGTTTATCGACGATATTCTGATCTATTCGAGGAGCTTTGAGGAGCATAGGCAGCACTTGCAGACAGATTTACAGACTTTGAGGGAGAACAAGTTATACGCCAAATTCAG
>KV021482.1:22364-40681 GCA_001598015.1 Dorcoceras hygrometricum | reverse complement strand
AGAGGATGGGCTAGTATGATGATGGGCTCTTATTTCTTTAAATAAAACAAGGTAGAAGGGCTTTTTAGTACATTTTTTCATACACCCTTCACCTAAACTCGAAAATTATCCTAGCCTCTCCTCTCATCAGCCAACTTCAGCCTCCATCCTCCCCAAGGTGACCAAAATTTGCAAGGTTTCATTGGAAGTCAAAGGTGTGGTCTCCCCAATTGTCCTCCGCTCCGGTATCACGTATTTTTGCTTCTCTATCAACCAAGGCATGTTATATTCTTTATTTTCTCACCATATAAATCATAATATACTGTTTTTACAAATATTATGCATGAAATTTATGTGAATGTTTCAGATGTCAATTTACATCAGCCAACTTCAGCCTCCATCCTCCCCAAGGTGACCAAAATTTGCAAGGTTTCATTGGAAGTCAAAGGTGTGGTCTCCCCAATTGTCCTCCGCTCCGGTATCACGTATTTTTGCTTCTCTATCAACCAAGGCATGTTATATTCTTTCTTTTCTCACCATATAAATCATAATATACTGTTTTTACAAAGATTATGCATGAAATTTATGTGAATGTTTCAGATGTCAATGTACATGTCCATGATCATATGTCTCTCTTCATGTGCACCTCACGGTTTTGAATTATTTTGCATGGCTTCGGTTCATGGTCTGCTTGAGGGGTCGGGGCTCATTGTTAGGTGGTTCATGGTGGTCCTAGGAGTGGCTTTGCATGGTTCGAAGTGGAGGTTTAAGGGTCAAACCGGTGGCTTGAAGTTTTACACCGTGCAGTGTGTGTTTACTATGTGTCGCGTGCGTCTGGTGCACAACCTTCGTGCGTCCTGTTGCGGATACGGTTTGGGCCAAGGTTAGTCTTGTTAAAACCGCCTGGAACTGGGGGTGGTTCAGCCGGAAGGGCTCTGGCAGTGGTGGCCGGAGCAAGGAGAACGAACGAGAATACCAGCAGGTGGTCGTGCGGCGCGCATTATGGCTGGTGCGTCTACTTGCAGCGACCTTTTCTCCCTGGTTAGATCACGGTTTGAGGCAAGGTCGGTCACGTTAGAACCGAATGGACCTGGGGGTGGTCCAGCCAGAAGGGCTCCGGCATTGGTGGCCGGAGCAGTGAGAAAGAACGTAAAAACCGGAGACTGGTCGCGGAGGCAGCTTGTGCAGGAGAGTGTATTTTAGGTTTAGGGTTGAGTGTTTGGTTTGGCCGGTTCGTTTGGGCCGATGGGTCGGTTCAATCGGTCCGGTTCGAGTGGTTTAAGTTTCGAGTCAATATTTTATGTCTGGTTCGATTTATTTTATTTTTGGGCCGGGTAATTTTATTTTTAAAGTCCAGGTCGTTTTTACCGGGTCAAGTCAACTTCTAAGTTAAAATTAGTTCGGGTTAAAATTATTTTCGGGTCAACGATTTTAAGTCAAAATCTAATTTTTTTTTAGATGCTGGAATTTTTAATTAAATTGGGTTTTTAGCCAAATTAGTGGATTTGGGCCGATATTTATTTTATTGAATTTTAAGCCTTTTTAACGATATTGGGCCAAGTCCTTCAAATTAATTTAAAAGGGTTTGTTCTTAGTAGTTGTGCCAAGATGAGTTGGGCTTAGGATTGTTCTAAGTTTGAGTTGAGGCTTTGGGACTTAGAATTAGTGGGCCAGTCGCTTGAGCCATTCCTAAACCGGGCCAAAGAAAATAATGCATAGGCCCATGAATATACTTTTTAATGTTATATATATCATGCTATGTATTTAAGTATGTAATGTTTTAAGAAAATTAGCATATATTGATGGGCCAAGGTTTTAAAGTTGCATAATTTTTATGAAACGCATGCATCATGAAAGTTTAAATTATGTTAAGGCATGAATGAAAATGTTTTTGAGGAATTGAAGTGTTGTGGGGCAAAGTAACGATGGGAGTTAGCCGAGTAGTCGGACCCAAGGATCCCCTGTTAATGTATAACGATTATGAGCCTATGGATCCATGTGCTCACGACATGGTGAAGTGGCAAGCATAGAGGTGTGACATATAGGGATCCCGAGGTAAGGTCGGGTGAACCACACCGCCACGTACGTTGGTTTATAAATTGATCAATCGAATTTAACGGCTCTCACTTCATGGATACGACTCGCATGTTCTTTTAAGTTATGTTATGTATTATGCTATGCCTTAACATATATGGTGCAGGTGAGCATGATAATGTTGATGATATTACTCCGACCGACGGTGAGGACGTCTGATGCTCCGCTGCGGCTGTTACCCCGTGACCGTTTAGTTATTTCATGTTACCTATTTTTAACATGTTCAGTTTTTCCGCTAAACAGTTTTTGAGTACTCTGATTTTTATGATTAGCTTTTGAGACGTGGATTAGGATTTTTGCAGTCGTTTTATCGCATGTTGAGATGTTGTTTTAATGCTTAAGTTATGTTTTTATTTATCGCTTTCATTAAATGTTATTCCACGTCGGCTTTTAAAAAAAAAATTTATTTTAGAGGTTTAGTATGTTTCAAGATCTCATCAATCATCATCATCTTGTGATCTTCAGGTGCGACGACTCATCCGACCATAAGAAGGTATAGTGGTTTTCAGGCACAACGACTCAGCTGGCCACCACATCAAAAACAGCGTTGCACCTTTCAGGCAAGAGGACTCAGCCGGCCGTATGTGATTCAGCTTTCAAAGGAAATCAGGCTCAATATGTATGCGTGAATGCACAACGGACTCATGCTTAAAATCAATGCATATACTCACATGCACAAACAAATATGAGCAAAAAATCATTACACAGGCCATACAAATCACGGCAGCTAATACACGACAGAAATATTCCCAAAGCTGTTAATAAAGCTGCTTAATCTAGCTCAATTCGTACCTCAATTCAGCTTATACCTCAACAGATCTTACAACAACAGGGAGCAGCAACCAACTCAAGTCTACTGCCCTATTAGTTTCACGACGAACTCAACAGAATCTACTACCTGCTCAAATCCAAAGCTGTTAAAGAACAGGAGAACTACTAGTCCACAATCACGAGGACACACGAACATTGTAACTACTTCGCGCTCCTCAAATCTGGCGACTCCAGTCTCCAAACTGGTATCAATCGAAAGCCTTAGATAAGACGAGCTCAGAGCTACCAATCTTGCTCCAAACGACGGCGAAAAACGATGGAAATCTACGGAAATAGGGTTCGGGTGAACAGTAGCAATCGAGGGTTATCGGGGAGGAAGATAGGGAATATAAGGTTCGAAAATACTCTAAGTGTCGATCAGCACTTACATATAAATCCCCAAATCAAAGCTTTAGCAGAATTCAATTCATCGACTAATTCAGTTCTCATCACTAAGGCAGAAGTCTCTCAATTCTGGCCTCAGCTTTCAGTCACATCTGTCAACGATAACTAAGATCTGGTCTCCAACAAAACACGCGCTTCTCATAAAAAACGACGTCGCCCTAACTTATCAAAACGATGTAGCATCGGAGTCCGCTCTTTCAACAGATCCTGCTAACGCTCCTCATATCTTGATCACATCTGTATCATCAAACGCACTAGTCTACACAGTACCGTTGACCAACGTTGACATCTGATCGCGACCTGCTGAACAGATTCCACTCATTAAGCGTCAAGTCTGAACACACGATACGATGTCGCATTACCTATCGCTACGCCATATCTGCCTAACTCCCAAAACGACAGCGTTTCACTCCAGGCTTGCGACAATTCACGCAAACACGCAAGGGACATATCTGAACATCCAGATTTCACTCAAATCTGAAATTTTAAAATCACCAAATCCTCTTATCTGGAAACCCGATACTCAGAAACTCAATTAGCTAATTGTAAACCAAATCTGATTATCTAATAAATCGTACTTAGCAAATTCTAGTCCTCACATTCTCCCCATCTTAAAAGATTTCGTCCTCGAAATCAAAGGCAAACAAAGGGCAGAAATCAACCACTGTCAAAGCTCAAACAGATGAGGACATTCTTGTCTCATCTTCTCTTCAACCACCCATGTAGCTTCCTCACGATGCTTGCTCCATTGAACCATCACCAACGGAATCACTTTATTCCTCAACTGCTTCTCCTTCCTATCCAGAATCTACACTGGATACTCAACATACCTCAAGGTAGAATCCAGTTCTATTTCATCAGTCCTCAACACATGGGACGGATCTGGCTCATATTTCCTCAACATTGACACATGAAACACATCATGAATCGCTGCTAACTCATCGGGCAATCTCAATATATAAGCCAACTGTCCAATCCTCACAACAATCTCAAAAGGAGCAACGAATCTAGGATCCAATTTACCCTTCAATCGAAATATCATCACACTCTTGAAAGGAGAAACTTTGAGAAACACTCGATCACCATCTGCGAACTCTAGAGGTCGGCGTCTCTTGTTAACATATCTAGAATGTCGATCTTGATCAGCTTTCATCCTACTCCGAATCAACTCAATATGATCTTTCATATGCTGCACAAACTCCATATCTGCCTAACTCCCAAAACGACAGCGTTTCACTCCAGGCTTGCGACAATTCACGCAAACACGCAAGGGACATATCTGAACATCCAGATTTCACTCAAATCTGAAATCCAAAACAACTGCTCGCAGCATATCTTCTAAAATCCGAATGGTCCTCTCATATTGACCATCGGTCTACGGGTTATAGGTTGTACTCATATCCAATCTCGAACCCATCGCTGTCTACAAGCTCTTCCAGAATCGGGAAGTAAACCTTGGATCTCTATCAGACACTATTGAAATCGGCACTCCATGCAATCTTACCACATGGTCAATGTACAATCGCGTCATTTTCTTCATCGAACACCTCACATCATAGGGAATGAAATGGGTTGAATTCGAAAATCTATCAATCATGACCCAAACAACATCACATCCCCTACTCGATCGAGGCAAATGAGTCACGAAATCCATGGCGATGTGCTCCCAGTTCCACTGAGGCACTTCTAAACTCTATAGCAATCCACCAGGTCTCATCCTCTCAACCTTGACCTGTTGGCAATTCAAGCATCGAGCTACAAATCCAGAGATGTCATTCCTCATGCTTTCCCACAAAAAATGAGACTTCAGGGCATGATACATCTTCTTCTCACCCGGATGCACACTGTATCGACTACAATGAGCTTAATTTAAGATGGCTTCCTTCAAATCAATCAAATTCGGAACCACCAATCTACCTCGAAATCTCAAGCATCCATCAGAAGCCACAGAAAAAGCCTCAGACTGACATTCCGAGCCTTAATCTTCAACTCATGAACATACGGATCATTCCTCTGTGCAGCTCTAATGTCTGCTACAATCTGTGGCTCAACCTGAAAAGAAGAAACCACGAAATACTGATCACCTGACTGTAAACGCCACCCAAAAGTCCCTAAATCCTCATGGACTTTGGATATACTCATCGACGTCAACATCGCAGGTTGGGCTTTCCTACTCAAATCATCGGCCACAAATTCATTTTCCCAGGCTGATACTGAATCTCACACCCAATATCCTTTAGCAACTCCATCCAGCGGCGTTGCCTCATATTCAAATCTGGCTGCGTGAAGATATACTTGAAACTCTTGTGGTCGGTGTACACCACAAATTGTTCACCATACAAATAGTGACGCCAAATATTCAAGGCAAACACTATCGCAGCCAATTCAAGATCATGAACGGGGTATCTCATCTCATGGGGCTTCAACTGTCGATACGCATAGGCTATCACAAACCCGTTCTGCATCAACGCGCAACCCAAACCACCCAGAGAAGCATCAGAGCAAACTACAAAACCTCCAGAACCCGAAGGCAAAGCTAACACAGGAGCAGTAGTCAAATTCTCCTTAAGCAACTGGAAACTAGACTCACACTCATCAGTCCAAAAAAACTTCCTATCTTTCTGGGTCAATTGAGTCATCGGCCTAGCTATCGAAGAGAACTTCTCAATGAAATTTCTATAATATCAAACCAAACCCAAGAAACTATGGATCTCAGTCACACTCCTAGGTCGCTCCCAGTTAAGAACTGCTTCGACCTTACTCGGATCCATGGAAATTCCTTGCGCTGAAATGACATGACCCAAAAAGACAACTCTATCCAACCAGAATTCACACTTGCTGAACTTCACATATAGCTGTGATTCTCTCTGTTTCTGCAAAACCAATCACAAATGCTCTTTATGCTCTCCGAAGTTTCTCTAATACACCAGGATGTCATCTATGAAGACAATCACAAAACGATCAATATACTCACTGAAGACGCGATTCATAAAATCCATGAAGACAGCAGGAGCATTCGTCAATCCAAAAGGCATCACCAAAAAGTCATAATGTCCATACCTAGTCCTAAATTCCGTCTTTGCCACATCAGCGTCTCTAATCCGCAACTGATGATAACGAAACAGTAGATTAATCTTAGAGTATACAGCAGATCCCATAACTGGTCAAACAAGTCATCAATCCTCGGCAACGGATACTTGTTCTTAATCGTCGGTTTGTTCAACTACCAAAAATCCACACACATCCTCATAGATCCATCCTTCTTCTTCACGAAAAGATTCGGAGCTCCCCAGGCGACATACTCGGTCTAATAAAGCCCTTCACTAACAGATCACGCAACTGCTCTTTGAGTTCCTTCAACTCAGCTGGCGCCAACCGATACGAAGCTCTAGAAATCGGGGTTGTCCCTGGCACCAACTCTATACTGAAGTCGATCTCTCGTCTCGGAGGGAATCCATGAATCTCATCCGAAAACACGTCAGGAAACTCTCGAGCAATCGAAACATCGCTCACTCTATTTGCGATACTCGGGAAAATCCAAGGCATAGATCATACCATGAATTCTCCAACGACAACAAACTAAACATCTCCATGGCAGACACAAAAGGAATCTTAGGTCGTGAATCAGCACCATAGAAATCCCATTTCTCTCCAAATTCAGGCCTAACTTTCACCACAACATGGAAACAATCCACTGTCGCTCTATAACTGGACAACACGTCCATTCCTAAAATACAATCAAAATCTCTAATTCCCAAAATAATCAGATTGGTCACCAACACATGCTCATCAAACCTAAGAACACAATCCAACACCACCTCATGGGACAACAAACTCACATCAGTAGGGGTAGATACAGAGACAACATCACACAGTGGGGAAGAACTCAACCCACACCCATACACAAACAACTCAGAAATAAAAGAGTGTGATGCTCCAGTATCAAACAAAACTCGTGCAGGAAAATCAAAGATAGCAGAAGTACATGTAATAATCCTCTCAGGCATATCAGCAGCTTGCTCACTCGTTAAGGCGTTCACCTGAGACTGATGTGGTCCCATAAACTGAGGTCTCAAAGGTCCACTAAACCTAGACGGTTCACGGGGTTGGAATGCAGAACATTGGGAGTGAGCAAAAGGTTGCGGTCTCTGCGAAGAACCACCAGCTTAACCTTGTTGCGACTGACTCACTGACTGTCCTCCAGCCGGACACACTCGAGCAAAATTTCCAGGCTGCCCACAGTTATGGCAAAGGCCCTGAACTCCACGACACTGAGAAGTCATATGACGACCTCCACACTATCCACAAGTCACTCCGCCTCCGGAGCCACTGCCACCAGTAAGGCGTTCACCTGAGACTGATGTGGTCCCATAAACTGAGGTCTCAAAGGTCCACTAAACCTAGACGGTTCACGGGGTTGGAATGCAGAACATTGGGAGTGAGCAAAAGGTTGCGGTCTCTGCGAAGAACCACCAGCTTAACCTTGTTGCGACTGACTCACTGACTGTCCTCCAGCCGGACACACTCGAGCAAAATTTCCAGGCTGCCCACAGTTATGGCAAAGGCCCTAAACTCCACGACACTGAGAAGTCATATGACGACCTCCACACTATCCACAAGTCACTCCGCCTCCGGAGCCACTGCCACCAGAACTCACTGATCCAGAATAACTCGAGTTCGAACGCTTCTTAAACTGTTTCCCTCGAGGCTTGAACCTCTGTCGATTCGACTGTTGCGGCACTTGAGGAGATTGGAAAGAAGGCATCACTTCCAGCACAGGTTGAAAACTACGCCCAGCTATCGGCTGAACCTGATTCTTCACCTCCAAAAGACTCTCCTCAATGTCCACTGCTCTATCCACCGCCTCAGCATACGTCGCAGGGGAACCAGCTAACAGCATGCGGAACAACTCGGGCCTCAACCCTCTCATAAACTTGTTCATATTCTTCCTCTCCTGGTTCGCAACATGGGGAACATACGACAACAACGAAGAAAACTGCCTGGCATAATCGGCCACCCTCAAGTTCCCTTGATTCAGATTGTTGAACTCCCGCTCACTATTTTTGTAGAAAGACTCGGAGGTATACTCCTGTCGAAAAGCTGCACAGAAGCTCTCCCAAGAAATCACAACTCCAGTCTCTCTCATGACACGAGAAGTACCCTTCCACCAGCGTTGTGCATGCTCCCTCAACTGCAACACTGCTAACTTCAGTCTCTGCTCTTGCGAGTACTCCACTGCGTCAAACAACTATTCCATGTGCTCAAGCCATCCTTCCGCCAAAAGACCAGCCTTGACACCATTAAGCGTCGTGGGATTCATCCTCTGGAACCTAGAAAACACTAGCTCCATCTTTCCAATCTGTCGGGTCACATCATCCACCTCTACCTTAGCCTGTCTACGTTGGCGACGCAAAGACATACCCTGCTGCTCAACATCCTCATCACTTCCCGGGGATCTAGACTCCCCATCTATCTGCCTATCAATCCTACTCCTACCTATCCTCGGCGGCATCTACCCTAAACTCAGAGGTAAGAAGACAACAGATAAATCACAGAGGCAGATAATCAAATCACACAATCACAGAGTCAGTCAAAATCAAAACTCAAACTCTGTGCCTAGACTCACGTGTGATCAAAAGAAAATGAGCTTATCCCAGTTTAAGCTCTGATACCAAAAATGCCAAGCCACGTGCGTGAATACAACAATTAGTCTCGAATATGCTGAAGCATCATAAAAATATGGGCTAAAATGTTTCAATAATGGGCCTGATCCAATATCATTGAAAATACATTCATACTCAAAATAAGAGTTTAGTTCAAAACTCAAACAACAACATAACACACGATCCCCAACATACATAAAGGCACAGGACATCCCCTGGCTCAATATAAATATAAGTACACTGGGACTCAAATCAGAAAGGGGATCGACCAGCTGAAGCTCCACTCTGCCTAGCCTGGTTAGCTGAAGAACCTGCAATGGCCCACGCAGACCAAAGCAGCCCAACACAAAGAAAATAAATGAGGTCAAACCTCAGTACGAAGAGCACTATAAAAGCATCTATCATATCAGACAATGCAATATATCTATCGTGCAATGCATGAAAGGGCTACCAAGAATCATCGGAAGGCAAATAGCGCAATGACTCGGCTGTGCAGATCTCATCAATCATCATCATCTTGTGATCTTCAGGTGCGACGACTCAGCCGACCATCACAAGGTATAGTGGTTTTCAGGCACAACGATGCAGCTGGCCACCACATGAAAAATAGCATTGGACCTTTCAGGAACGACGACTCAGCCGACCGATCACAACGTGTAATGTGATTCAGATTTCAAAGGAAATCAGGCTCAATATGTAGCGTGAATGCACAACAGACTCATGCTTAAAATAAATGCATATACTCACACGCACAAACAGATATGAGCACAAAATCATTACACAGGCCATACAAATCACAGCAGCTAATACATGACATAAATATTCCCAAAGCTGATAATAAAGCTGATTAATCTAGCTCAATTCGTCCATCAATTCAGCTTCTACCTCAACAGATCTTACAACAAAAGGGAGCAACAACAAACTCAAGTCTACTGCCCTAGCAGTTTCACGACGAACTCAACAGAATCTACTACCTTCTCAAATCCAAAGCTGTTAAAGAACAGAAGAACTACTGGTCCAAAATCACGAAGACACACGAACACTGTAACTACTTCATGCTCCTCAAATCCCACGACTCCAGTCTCCAAACTGGTATCAATCGAAAGCCTTAGAGAAGACGAGCTCAGCGCTACCAATCTTGCTCCAAACGACGGTGAAAATGATGGAAATCGACGGAAATAGGATTCTGGTGAACAGTAGCAATCGAGGGTTATCGTGGAGGAAGATAGGGAATATAAGGTTCGAAAATACTCTAAGTGTCGATCAGCACTTACATATAAATACCCAAATCAAAGCTTCAGAAGAAGTCAATTCATTGACTAATTCAGATCTCATCACTATGGCTGAAGTCTCTCAGTTCTGGCCTCAGCTTTCACTCACATATGTCAACGCTAACTAAGATCTGGTCTCCAAAAAAACACGTGCTTCTCATCAAAAACGACGTCGCCCTAACTAATCAAAACGACATAGCGTCGGAGTCCGGCTCTCTCAACAGATCCCGCTAACGCTCCTAAGATCTTGATCACATCGGTATCACAAACGCACTAGTCAACACAGTACCGATGACCAACGTTGACATCCGATTGTGCCCTGCTGAACAGATTCCACTCAGTAAGCGTCAAGTCTGAACACACGATACTATGTCGCATTACCTATCGCAACGTCATAATTGCCTAACACCCAAAAAGACAGTGTTTCACTCCAGGATTGCGACAATTCACGCAAACACTCGAGGGACAGATCTGAACATCTAGATTTCACTCAAATCTAAAATTTTAAAAATCACCAAATCCTTGAATCTGGAAACCCGATATTCAGAAACTGAATTAGCTAATTCTAAACCAAATCGGATTAGCTAATAATTCTAGTCCTCACATGAATCGATGAGTTGAGGGAGCGCGAAGTAGTTGCAGAGTTCAATATCTTCGCGATTGTGTCCAGTGGTTCTTTCGTTCTTGAGCAGCTTTGGATTTGATCTCGTAGGTATCTTCTGTTGAGTTCTTGAAGAGCTAGTAGCGAAGCTGATTGACCAGGATGTTGGAGCTGTGTTCTGCGTGATCTGTCGAGTTATTAGCAGCTTAGTGGAGGTACGAATTGAGCTAGACTTAGCAGCTTTGATATCATATTTGGAATATTTCTTTCGTGTTGAATTGCTGTGATCTGTTTGCTGGTATTGCTGCTGATTATGTGCTCTTATCTCTCGGTGTGCGTGTGAGTTATATGTATTGGTATAAGCATGATTCTGGTGTGCATTCAAGCATACATATTGAGCCTGATCCTTTTGTGAACTGAATTCCATTACACGTTGTGATCGACCGGCTGAGCCGTCGTGCCTAAAATGTCCAACATAGATATCGATGTGGTGACCGACTGAGTCGTCGTGCCTGAATACCACTATACTGTGATGGTCGGCTGAGTCGTCGTACCTGAATATCACAGGATCATGATTTTTGCACAGCTGAGTCATTGTGCTTTACTTACCGATGATTCATGGTAGCCCTCATGCATTGCACGTTTGAAATATTGCATGCCTGATATTGTTGATGATTTATTTATGCTCTTTCAACTGAGGTTTGACCTCGTTTATTTTTCCCTGTTTTTGGGATGCTTTGGTCTGTGCTGGCCTTCGCAGGATCTTCTGGTAATCCAGCTGGACTGAGTGGAACGTCATCTGGTAGATCCCCAATCTGAGTCCCAGTTTTATGTATTATGTATTGAACCAGGGGATTCCCTGCGTGAACTATGTATTTGGGGATCTTAATTTGTATCTTATCTGTATTTGATTCATACTTCATTATGTTTTGATGATTGTTGGATTTTTGAGTTAAAATCCTTTTTTTGAGTATGCTTGTATTTTGAAGAATTGATTTTTAGTTCAGGCCCAAAACGAAAATTTTTAGCCCTGATTTCATGTTTCCGCATTATTGTGATTAATTGAGTAGTTAATCCTTGGTTTAGCTGTCAGGCCTCATGCTCTAATCAGAGATAAAACATACAAACATATGCGGAAGCTACTAAAAAGCGGGTAAAATTTTCGCTTTTGGCCTGACGGTTTAAAACAATATAATTTAAAATAGTGCGATACTTAACATAGATCCCAGTTTATAAAAACAACTAAACAACAAAAGTCTACAAGCCATAATTAAACAGTATAGCATAAAACAACAGCAACATGTATTAGACTCCAACAACCTAATACAACGACAAAGCACAAGGCACTGGCTAACTCAACTAATACATATAAATATGCCATACGCAACTGGGATACTCTAACCACCTCCTGGGGCACCACCATCTGGATTAAAACCACGACCAGCTGTAAAACCTGGGTTCCCTGAAAACAACACAACAAGGAAAACAACCAAGCCCCAGAGGGACATGGGGTCAAACCCCAGTACGGAGAGCAACTATAAAACAGCAGTAAACAGCAAGAATAAAATGCAGATGCTATGCATGAGGAAGGAGACAACAGCTCAACGAAATCTGCAACAGAATATGTGGCCACGGTGAGTGTAGGACATGTGGGTGCTACCCACTCACCCCTACTCGCCCACCCTTACCAGATGCATCAACAACCCAACCTATGAACTATGGTAGCTAACCACTCGGCGCATAGGGGAAATGAGAGTGCGGAATCACCGCTCGCCCTCGTATCCTGGTAAAAAAACAGAGAAACAACAACGAACAGAGACTTCAATAGCTGAATGGAATGCGTGTATGCAACATGCTGTTACAACAAACATATAACCATATGCAACACCACAATTACACACGGTAAGCATACACAGCTCTCACACAGAGCAACAACATCACCCAGCAATCCAAACACAGCCATCTCGCAATTTATCCAAGCCAGGTTCCACGCTGAATTACAAGCTCAAAATCCGTACCTTGTACTTCTGTGCAACAATTACCACAAAACAGGCCAGAGAGATCTGGATTGCAACCTGCTAAATACACACAACAGATCTCAGGCTAAACACAGAAGGTCACGGCCAACTATAGAAACTCACGTCTGGGAGTCATTCACTCCACCAGCGATCAAATCCAACAATACCACTAATAGGAAGCTTAAACAAAGGCTAATGCTAAGATATCAACAACAATTCGAAGTTCTACCTCAACGACGAAACACACGGCCGAAGACAGCAACTTCGCGATCTTGTTCTAGCCAACAACAGCCTCCAAGAATGGTATAAAAAAGAAGAGCTTCTCAAGAGGAGTCCAACGCTACCTCGGACGTGAAAAATAGTGGCCGGAGACGACGGGAATTACCGGATAAAATCAACGGTGAACAGTACTAGGGTTCGAGAAACAGAGGTCTACAATTGAGAGAATTTTACTAAGTATGGGATCTGGTATCTCAAATCGACAACAGCCTCCAAGAATGGTATAAAAAAGAAGAGCTTCTCAAGAGGAGTCCAACGACTACCTCGGACGTGAAAAATAGTGGCCGGAGACGACGGGAATTACCGGATAAAATCAACGGTGAACAGTACTAGGGTTCGAGAAACAGAGGTCTACAATTGAGAGAATTTTACTAAGTATGGGATCTGGTATCTCAAATCGAAGACCAAGTCTTCCTTAAATACACGCGTAAAGGTGGTTAAAATCACCCACCGAGAAAACCAGTAGACGCACGCTAAAAATACAACCAGCAGGTGCAAAGAAACCAACAGCTGAATTCTCAAACAACGCTAATCAAAACGATGTCGCAGCAACTTAACAAAACGACGTCGCACTGCTTATGTCATTAAATCTGCCACCAGCTGTTCGCCTAAAACCATCGGCTGGTTTCCTCACGCAATAACCAAAACGAAGCGTTTCAACTTAATAAAACGGTGTCGCATAGCTGACATCATCAAATCCGGTCGATAACCCTCGTGCAATACCTGCCGTAAGGTACAGGAAACCAGACGCAAGCTACAGTAGAGTTGACCAACATTGACATCTACTCTCCGCTGGACAACCAGCAGGCACACGCGAACAGATCCCACCAGCTGGTACCAGACGCAACACTCAAAACGGCGTCGCACCAACTAATCAAAACGCTACCGTTTTGCCCTCAACAAACGTTATAAAGCAGCAGCTACATACAAACATGCTACACACTTTCACTTAACACAATGCATCCAGATTTCACTAAAACAACGGCGTTTAGGAGTCTCGCGTTACCAAAACACGCTGCGACTGTATTTCACCAAATCGACCAGCTTTCACCACAAAACCAGCTTTCGCCCAAAAATCTCAAAATACGAAAACTTCCAGAATTGCTCTAAATGTGCAATCTGACCCGAAAATGCCAACCAAACTCTCAAACAGAAATCTAAACCACCAAAAATCTCTATAAACCGATTAATCCAACAATTAATCTTAATCAACTTTCCAGGGTTCACATTTCTCCCCCGCTAAAAAGGATTTCGTCCCCGAAATCACAAAAACAACTCTGGAACGCAACACAGCAGCAAAATACAAACAGGAACTCGCCTAACACAAGGCCAAGAGTTCAAGATAACTGAGCAAACAATTAAAAACAACTAGGGAAGATATACAACTAAAGGCTACAAACTACTGGAAATTTAGCTCAACAGCTACTCAAACAGATGCGGTCACTCGCGCTGCATCTTTTCTTCCAGCTCCCAGGTAGCTTCTTCCCTGCCATGTTTGCTCCATTGTACCATCACCAACGGAATGGTCTTATTCCTCAACTGTTTCTCTTTTCTACCAAGGATCTGCAAGGGATATTCCCGATAGCTCAACGTCTGATCTTGTGAGGTCTGGGGCTCAAAGAGGGCGGGGAGTGATCGCCGGTGCCAGAGGTTGCACGGACAATGAGCGGCTCCTGGCAGGCTTATAGAGGCGAAGGGGCACATGAATGAACCGATCCCACATCGGAATGAGAGGGATTACGAGACTGGGAAGTTATTAGATGTAATTAAGGTTAGTTGAGGAAGGCTTATCAGATTTAATTGGTACTACTCATACCGACAAGGTGCATCTTCTTTTCGGGAGCTCATCACTTAAGAACTCCAAAGTTAAGCGTGCTTGACTTGGGACAATTTTGGGATGGGGACAATTTTGGTACAGTTGGGACAGTCGTTAAATCTGGGGCATTACAGATCCAGCTCAACCTCGTCAGTCCTAAGCACATGAGACGGATCTGGCTCATACTTCCTCAACATGGAAACATGAAAGACGTCATGTAGAGAAGACAACTAAGGCGGCAAAAACAGCCAATATGGGATTACGAGACTGGGAAGTTATAGATGTAACTGAGGTTAGTTGAGGAAGGCTTATAAGATTTAATTGGTACTACTCATACCAACAAGGTGCATCTTCTTTTCGGGAGCTCATCACTTAAGAACTCCAAAGTTAAGCGTGCTTGACTTGGGACAATTTTGGGATGGGGACAATTTTGGTACAGTTGGGACAGTCGTTAAATCTGGGGCATTACAGATCCAGCTCAACCTCGTCAGTCCTAAGCACATGAGACGGATCTGGCTCATACTTCCTCAACATGGAAACATGAAAGACGTCATGTAGAGAAGACAACTAAGGCGGCAAAAACAGCCAATACGCTAAAGGGACAATCCTCTCAACAATCTCATACGGTCCGACGTAACGAGGTGCTAACTTTCCCTTGTGTCCAAAGCGCATCACACTGCGAAACGAAGAAAATTTGAGAAATACACGATCACCAACCTGAAACTCAAGAGGTCGATGCCTCTTATTTGCATAACTGTCTTGGCGATCCTGGGAAGCTTTCATCCGCTGTCTAATAAGATCCACATGATCTTTCATTTGCTGCACAAAGTTAGGGGCAGATAGCTGCTTGTGAGACCTGAAAAGTAAACTAAGATTAATTGTGGAATTAATCGGTTTTTAGAGATTTCTGATGGTTCAGATCTCTGTTTGGAAGTTTTAGTTTTATTTTCGGGTCAGAAATCGCATTTAGAACAAATCTGGGAATTTTGGTTTTTTCGAGTTGAAATCTGGTTTTGTGAGAAATCTGTATTGTTGGTGAAATATGTTTGTTACGTGAGAAATATGTTCGGATTTTGTGAAATCTGGACGCTTAGCGTTGCGGCGTGTTTTGTAGCGAGAGAGCCTGGTACGTCGTCGTTTTGAGAGATCTGGTAGCGCTAGACGTATTGAGAAGTCTGCTCACGTGTTTTATGTGTTGTATTCCAAAACGCTGTCGTTTGGTGAAGTCTGGTTGTTTTGTGTGTAGGAGAGATCTGATGCGTTAGTGTGTAGAGATCTGGTCTCCATATGTTTTGTATCATGTGGGATTTTGTGTGTAGGAGAGATCTGATGCGTTAGTGTGTAGAGATCTGGTCTCCATATGTTTTGTATCGTGTGGGATACGACACCGTTTAGATTAGTTGGTGCGACGTCGTTTTGAGAGTATCACTAGCGAGAGATCTGTTCGCGTGAGGAGAGGTCTGTTGTGTGTAGCGCTAGTTGTGAAAACAGACGTCAACGCAGGTCAACACTTCCTGTTCAGATTTCTCCAGTGTTGTTGCAAACGTCCAGACCTCACCGAGGTGCTATGCGGCGTCGTTTTAAGCGGTTAGCGCTATTTCCAGTTTTTAGCGTTTTGGCCTCCAGATTTCACCGTGGTTTTGGAGCGACGTCGTTTTGGGGTTTGAGCGTTGTTTAGCGCAAGCGAGCGTTGGCTTGTGGGATCTGTTTCTGTCGGTGGAATACTTAACCAGATTTCTCACGTCTCTATAAGAAGCATGGCCTGGCTTCGGTTATTTCACCAGATCCCATACTTAGTAATTTCTCTCGACTTTCGTTCTCTGTTTCTCAAACCCTCGGGTACTATTCACCGTTGATTTTATCCGGTGATTCCAATCATTTCTGGCCATCGTTTTGGACGTGCGAGGTAGCGTTGGACTCCTCTTGAGAAGCTCTTTCATCTCTTACCCATTTTGGAGGCTATCGTTGGCTAGAACAAAAGCTCGAAGTGACTGTCTTTCGGTCGAGTGTTGTGTACGCGGGTAGCTTTCGAATTCAGTTTTTGGAATCTTGTTCTAGGCCTTGTTTTAAGCTCCTTTTATAGTTGTATGGGTTGTGTAGTTTCTGGTTGAGTTGTTGCTCCCAGCCAGTGTTGGCCGTGAGTTTTGTTGGTATTTCCCTGAACCTGCTTGCGCGTGTGTTAGCAGGTATTGGACTTAGATCTCTCGGGCTCCTTGTTGTGGTATTGAGCTAGGAATTAAGGTACGGATCTTGAGCTTGTAATTCAGCATGGAACTTGGCTTGGATGGATTGCGAGATGGCTGTGTTGGACTGCCGTGCTTTGTTGTTGTCCTGGTTTAGGACTGTGTATGCTGTTGTGTTTAATTGCTGTGTTGCATATGTTTACATGCTTGTGTTCCAGCGTGTTGCATACACGCATGACATTCCATTTCGGTTGTGGCAGCCATTGCCTTGTTTCGTTGTTGCTTCTTTGTTTTCTTACCAGGATACGAGGGCGAGCGGCGATACCGCACTCTCATTTCCCCTATGCGCCGAGTGGCTAGCTACCACAGTTCATAGGTTGGGTGTTGATGCATCTGGTAAGGGTGGGCGAGTAGGGGTGAGTGGGTAGCACCCACATGTCCTACACTCACCGTGGCCACATATTCTGTTGCAATTTCTATTGAGCTATTGTCTCATTTCTCATGCATAGCATCTGCATTTCATTCTTGCTGTTTACTGCTGTTTTATAGTTGCTCTCCGTACTGGGGTTTGACCCCATGTCCCTCTGGGGCTTGGTTGTTTTCCTTGTTGTGTTGTTTTTCAGGAAACCCAGGTTTTACATCTGGTCGTGGTTTTAACCCAGCTGGTGGTGCCACAGGAGGTGGTTGAGTATCCCAGTAGCGTATAGCATATTTATATGTATCAGTACTGTTAGCCAGGGGATGCCCTGCGCTTTGTTGTTGTATTATGTTGTTGGAGTCTGATACATGTTTTTGTTGTTGTAAGCTATACTGTGTTGTTGTTGGCTGGCAACTGCATTTAGTTGTTTTTACAAACTGGGATATATTTTGAGTATCGCACTATTTTAAATTATATTGTTTTAAACCGTCAGGCCAAAAGCAAAAATTTTACCCGCTTTTTAGTAGCTTCTGCTTGTGTTTGTATGTTTTATCTCTGATTTGAGCACGAGGCCTGACATTTTTGGTATCGGAGCTTAAGCTGGTATAAGCTCGATTTCTTTGATCACACTTGAGTCTAGGCACAGTGTTGTGTGTTGCATGTGCTTGGCTATTTGATTACGTGCTGCATATTTCTGTGTTCTATGCTGTATCTGTTCTGTTTTGCTTGATCCTGTTGAGTGTTTTCGGAGATGCCGCCTAGCCGTCGTGGTAGAGGTAG
>KV021482.1:2078-21981 GCA_001598015.1 Dorcoceras hygrometricum | reverse complement strand
GTTGTTTTTACAAACTGGGATATATTTTGAGTATCGCACTATTTTAAATTATATTGTTTTAAACCGTCAGGCCAAAAGCAAAAATTTTACCCGCTTTTTAGTAGCTTCTGCTTGTGTTTGTATGTTTTATCTCTGATTTGAGCACGAGGCCTGACATTTTTTGTATCAGAGCTTAAGCTGGTATAAGCTCGATTTCTTTGATCACACTTGAGTCTAGGCACAGTGTTGTGTGTTGCATGTGCTTGGCTATTTGATTACGTGCTGCATATTTCTGTGTTCTATGCTGTATCTGTTCTGTTTTGCTTGATCCTGTTGAGTGTTTTCGGAGATGCCGCCTAGACGTCGTGGTAGAGGTAGGGGCAGTTTGAGGAATCGGCAGGACAGAACGAGGATCGGCGTAGTGCTCCTAGTCATTCCCGTAGTAGGCATGAGGAGGAGGAGGAAGTTGGTGACTTGCCTCCCCCGATGGAGCGGATGGATGTTTTTATAGCCCGGTTTCAGCGGATGAACCCTCCAGTCTTCAATGGTGATGAGTCCAATGAGGATGCAGACTCGTGGCTCCGTAACATAATTGGTCTTTTTGATCGGGTGCAGTATGATGATGATCTTCGGCTGAGTTTAGCGACCCTTTGAGGGCTTGAACGAAGAGTTGTATCAGATGGTGTTGACCAGCAAACCCAAGAGCTATGCTGAAGCAGTTGACACTGCTATTGATATCGAGGAGGGTTTGCAGAGTCGTCGTGCTCACAGCCAGCAGACGGTGCAGGTTAGTCGTCCTGCTATTCAGGGAGCGCAGTCTTCCCAGTCCTCCAAGTCAGCCCATCAGCCGCATCAGCAGCAGGTGGCTCAGCAGTCTGGCCGTCAGAGGTTTCGACCCCGAGGTCAGCAGTTCAATAAGAAGTCGGGTTCTGGCTCTTCTGGTTTGGGAAGCTCGAGTAGCAGCGGTTCTCGAGCTGAGTTTTGTGGCTTTTGCGGTGGAAAGCATCCGTCTACGTAGTGTGTTGGTGTGCAGGGCTCCTGCAACCTTTGTGGTCAGTACGGGCATTTTGCTAGAGTTTGTCCGTCAGCTGGATCACAGCAGATCGTGGCCCAGCCTCAGGGTCGTGGAGGTCAGTCTAGGGGTCGTTCCCCTCAGTTTCAGCATCCCCGATTGGGTGAGACACAGTTTAGGCCGTTTCAGCGGCCTGGTCCATCGCGGTTCGGACAGTCATCTCAGCCTTTCTTCTCTGGACCTCAGCATGCCCAGGTTAACTCCATCACTAGGGAGCAGGCCGAGGAGACACCGAGTCGGGTGATCATAGGTACTTGCCTTGTTTTTTATTTTCCTGCGCGTGTGTTGTTTGACACCGGTGCATCGCATTCGTTTATTTCCGATTCGTTTGTTGTTGAGCATGGTCTGTGTACCATTTCTTTGCGCGATGCCGTTTCTGTTTCTACCCCTGGTGGTGTGAGCCTGTTCTCCCAGGAGGTTTTGTTAGATGGTGTGTTGCGGTTTGGTGAGCATGTCCTGTTAGCGAACTTGATCTTCTCAGGACCCCAGCATGCTCAGGTTAACGCCATCACTAGGGAGCAGGCCGAGGAAACATCGAGTCGGGTGATCGCAGGTACTTGCCTTGCTTTTTATTTTCCTACGCGTGTGTTGTTTGACACCCGAGCATCGCATTCGTTTATTTCTGATTCGTTTGTTGTTGAGCATGGTCTGTGTACCATTTTGTTGCGCGATGCTGTTTCCGTGTCTACCCCTGGCGGTGTGAGCTTGTTCTCCAAGGAGGTTTTTTTGGATGGTGTGTTGCGGTTTGGTGAGCATGTCCTGTTAGAGAACTTGATCCGTTTCATGCTTTGGGATTTCGATTGCATAGTTGGGATGGATGTGCTGTCCAAATATAGGGCCTCCGTGGACTGTTTCCATGGGATTTTGCGTTTTAGGCCTTTGACTGGCGAGAAGTGGGACTTCTACGGCCAGTATTCTAGATCGAAGATCCCGTTGATCTCAACGATGGAGATGTTTAGCTTGTTGTCTTTGGGAAATGCTGGCTTTATGATTTACGCTTTGGATGAGTCTTCTTCTTCCCGCGTTCAGCTTAGTGACGTTCCCGTGGTGCGACATTTCCGGGATGTGTTCCCGGAGGAGATTCCTGGTTTTCCTCTGAGGCGGGAGATCGACTTCAGCATAGAGCTGGTGCTTGTCACAGCTCCGATTTCGCGTGCCCCGTATCGTCTAGCGCCTGCGGAGTTGAGAGAACTCAAGGTTCAGTTAGATGATTTGCTGGAGAAAGGTTTTATTCGTCCTAGTATGTCACCGTGGGGAGCGCCCATATTGTTTGTAAAGAAGAAGGATGGCTCAATGCGGATGTGCATTGATTTTCGCCAACTGAATAAAGCCACTGTCAAGAACAAGTACCCGCTGCCAAGAATCGATGATATGTTTGATCAGTTGCAAGGTTCTGCGGTGTACTCGAAGATTGATCTTCGTTCAGGGTATCACCAATTGAGGGTGAGAGATCAAGATGTCACGAAGACTGCTTTTCGTACGAGGTACGGGCATTATGAGTTTTTGGTTATGCCGTTCGGTTTGACTAATGCCCCTGCAGTCTTTATGGATTTGATGAACCGAGTTTTCCGTGAGTTTATTGATCAGTTTGTGATCGTGTTCATCGACGACATCTTAGTCTATTCGAAGACTCCGTTGGAGCACAAGGAGCATTTGCGTGTTGTCCTTCAGACGCTGAGAGACCAGCAGTTGTATGCAAAGTTTTCCAAGTGTGAGTTCTGGTTGGACCGCGTCATATTCTTGGGACATGTGATTTCAGCCGAGGGGATTTCGGTGGATCCCAGTAAGGTTGATGCCGTTCTGAACTGGGAGCGTCCCAGAAATGTTTCCGAGATTCGTAGTTTCTTGGGTCTGGCTGGCTATTATCGTCGCTTCATTGAGGGATTCTCTAGTATAGCAAAGCCGATGACTCAATTGACTCAGAAGGACAACGTTTTGTTTGGACTGAGCAGTGCGAGAATGCCTTTCAACTGCTTAAAGAGAAACTGACTACTGCACCTGTGTTGGCTCTACCGTCCGGAACAGGTGGATTCGTTGTTTTTTCTGACGCTTCGCTAAATGGATTGGGTTGTGTTTTGATGCAGAATGGTCGAGTCCTTACGTATGCCTCGCGGCAACTGAAACCGCATGAGACTCGTTATACAGTCAATGATTTGGAGTTAGCAGCGGTGGCCTTTGCGTTGAAGATCTGGCGTCACTACCTGTATGGCGAGCAGTTTGTGGTGTACTCCGACCACAAGAGTTTGCAGTATCTGTTTTCGAATCATGACTTGAACATGAGACAACGTCGGTGGATGGAGCTGCTAAAGGACTTTGATTTTGAGATAAAGTACCAGCCTGGGAAGTCGAACGTAGTGGCCGATGCTTTGAGCAGGAAGGCTAGTGAGATTCTTGCGTCGTTGTACATCTCTAAGGATCAGGAGCATCTTAACACTACGGATTGGAGATTCTACCCGGCTGAGGATTGCGTTGTGGTTTCCTCTTTCCAAGTGGAGCCGCAGATTGTCTCGACTATTCGAGCAGCTCAGAGGACTGATCCGTCTATCCACGAGTTGAAGTTGAAGTTCAGGGCTTGCGAACTTGAAGATTATTCTGTTTCTTCCGATGGTTGTTTGCGTTTCCGGGGCTGGTTGGTTGTGCCAAATTTGATTGATTTGAAGGAGGAGATCCTTCGGGAAGCGCACTGTAGCAGACATAGTGTTCATCCTGGTGCACGGAAGATGTACCACACTTTGAAGCCGCACTTTTGGTGGGCTGGCCTGAAGAGCGACGTTGCTAGTTTCGTTGTCCGTTGTCTGAATTTTTAGATGTTAAAGGCCGAAAGGATGAGACCCGGTGGTTTGCTGCAAAGTTTGGAAGTGCCCCAATGGAATTGGGAGCACATTGCTATGGATTTCGTGACGCATCTGCCTCGTTCCAGCAGAGGATGCGATGCTATTTGGGTGGTTGTAGACCGTCTATCGAAGTCTGCACATTTTATTCCCTATGGGATGACCTTCGCGTTGAAGAAGATGGCGAAGCTGTACGTTGATTTTGTTGTTAAACTGCATGGTGTCCTGTTTTGATCGTTTCTGACCTAGATCTGAGTTTTACTTCCAGGTTTTGGAAGAGTTTGCAGACAGCATTGGGTACCAGATTGTCTATGAGTACCGCATATCACCCCCAGACAGATGGCCAATCTGAGCGCACTATCCAGATGTTGGAGGATAGTTTGCGAGCTGTTGTGTTGGATTTTGGATGTAGCTGGCAAGACGCGTTGTCTTTGGTTGAGTTTTCGTACAATAATAGCTACCAAGTGACGATTGGTATGGCGCCGTTTGAGGATTTCTATAGTAGAAAGTGCAGATCGCCAGTGTGTTGGGAAGAAGTGGGGGAGAAGCAGCTATCTGCCCCTGACTTTGTGCAGCAAATGAAAGATCATGTGGATCTTATTAGACAGCGGATGAAGGCTGCCCAGGATCGCCAAGCCAGTTATGCGAATATGAGGCGTCGACCTCTTGAGTTTCAGGTTGGTGAGCATGTATTTCTCAAAGTTTCTCCGTTTCGCAGTGTGATGCGCTTTGGACACAAGGGAAAGTTAGCCCCTCGTTACGTCGGACCGTATGAGATTGTTGACAGGATTGGCCCTTTAGCGTATCGGCTGTTGTTGCCACCAGAGTTGTCTTCTCTTCATGACGTCTTTCATGTTTCCATGTTGAGGAAGTATGAGCCAGATCCGTCTCATGTGCTTAGGACTGACGAAGTTGAGCTAGATCAGACGTTGAGTTATCAATAATATCCCTTGCAGATCCTTGGCAGGAAAGAGAAATAGTTGAGGAATAAGATCATTCCGTTGGTAATGGTGCAGTGGAGCAAACATGGAAGGGAAGAGAAAAGTAGCCAGAGTCAACTTGAGTTCATCATCATACTGCACACAGTTAAACAAACCCGTGACATGCTGCAACCACGAATCTGCATCAGCACTTGTGAGATCTGGAATTGTATAAGATTGATTTGGTTGGATTAATCGGTTTTTAGAGATTTCTGGTGGTTCAGATCTCTGTTTTGGAGGTTTTAGTTTTATTTTCGGGTCAGAAATCGCATTTAGAACAAATCTGGGAATTTTGGTTTTTTCGAGTTGAAATATGGTTTTGCGAGAAATCTATATTGTTGGTGAAATATGTTTGTTACGTGAGAAATCTGTTCGGATTTTGTGAAATCTGGACGCTTAGCGTTGCGGCGTGTTTTGTAGCGAGAGAGGCAGGTACCTCGTCGTTTAGAGAGATCTGGTAGCGCTAGACGTATTGAGAAGTCTGTTCACGCGTTTTATGTGTTGTATTCCAAAACGCTGTCGTTTGGTGAAGTCTGGTTGTTTTATGTGTAGGAGAGATCTTATGCGTTAGTGTGTAGAGATCTGGTCTCCATATGTTTTGTATCGTGTGGGATACGACGCCGTTTATATTAGATGGTGCGACGTCGTTTTGAGTGTAGCGCTAGCGAGAGATCTGTTGTGTGTAGTGCTAGTTGTGAAAACAGACGTCAACGTGGGTCAACACTTCCTCTTCAGATTTCTCCAGCGTTGTTGCTAACGTCAAGACCTCACCGAGGTGCTAGGCGGCGTCGTTTTGAGCGGTTAGCGCTATTTCCAGTTTTTAGCGTTTTGGCCTCCAGATTTCACCATGGTTTTGGAGCGACGTCGTTTTGGGGTTTGAGCGTTGTTTAGCGCAAGCGAGCGTTGGCTTGTGGGATCTGTTTCTGTCGGTGGAATACTTAACCAGATTTCTCGCGTCTCTATAAGAAGCATGGCTTGGCTTCGTTTATTTCACCATATCCCATACTTAGTAATTTCTCTTGACTTTCGTTCTCTGTTTCTCAAACCCTCGGGTACTGTTCACCGTTGATTTTATCCGGTGATTCCTATCGTTTCTGGCCATCGTTTTGGACGTGCAAAGTAGCGTTGGACTCCTATTGAGAAGCTCTTTCATCTCTTACCCATTTTGGAGGCTATCGTTGGCTAGAACAAAAGCTCGAAGTTACTGTCTTTCGGCCAAGTGTTGTGTACGCAGGTAGCTTTCGAATTCAGTTGTTGGAATCTTGTTCTAGGCCTTGTTTTAAGCTCCTTTTATAGTTGTATGGGTTGTGTAGTTGCTGGTTGAGTTGTTGCTCCCAGCCAGCGTTTGGCCGTGAGTTTTGTTGGTATTTCCCTGAACCTGCTTGCGCGTGTGTTAGCAGGTATTGGACTTAGATCTCTCGGGATCTTTGTTGTGGTATTGAGCTAGGAATTAAGGTACGGATCTTGAGCTTGTAATTCATCGTGGAACTTGGCTTGGATGAATTGCGAGATGGCTGTGTTGGACTGCCGTGCTTTGTTGTTGTCCTGGTTGAGGACTGTGTATGCTGTTGTGTTTAATTGTTGTGTTGCATATGTTTATATGCTTGTGTTCCAGCGTGTTGCATACACGAATGACATTCCATTTCAGTTGTGGCAGCCATTGCCTTGTTTCGTTGTTGCTTCTTTGTTTTCTTACCAGGATGTTTGGGCGAACGGCGATACCGCACTCTCATTTCCCCTATGCGCCGAGTGGCTAGATACCACAGTTCATAGGTTGGGTGTTGATGCATCTGGTAAGGGTGGGCGAGTAGGGGTGAGTGGGTAGCACCCACATTTCCTACACTCACCGTGGCCACATGTTCTGTTGCAGTTTCTGTTGAGCTATTGTCTCCTTTCTCATGCATAGCATCTGCATTTCATTCTTGCTGTTTACTGCTTTTTTATAGTTGCTTTCCGTACTGGGTTTGACCCATGTCCCTCTGGGGCTTGGTTGTTTTCCTTGTTGTGTTATTTTCAGGAAACCCAGGTTTTACAGCTGGTCGTGGTTTTAACCCAGATGTAGGTGCCCCAGGAGGTGGTTGAGTATCCCAGTAGCATATAGCATATTTATATGTATCAGTACTGTTAGTGTGAGGATTGAGAATTTAGATTAGTGATTAATTGATTTGATTTGGTATTAATCACGTGTTTTAGAGGATAATTGTCATGCCCCGAGACCGAGACTCATGACATCGGCAATATTAAACAATTAAAAAAAATTGTTAAACATTAAGCCATCATAGCGTAGCTCAAACCAGTCTATTAATAATCGAAATATAATCGTTTTTACATCTGAAACTAAAATATAAATAACATAATGCGGAAGCGAATAAAATACATAAACAAAAATCTGAATCTTCACCAGCCCCAGAACTGATCTTGTTCTTCTTCTTCTACCTGCTCTTCATCCTTATCTAGGTGGAGAAGTAAGGGGTGAGTGTTTGGGGAAACACTCAGCAAGTGGGGGATACCATTCGATCATACAGAATATACTTATACATATACTGAATAACAGATTTCAGAACAGAGCTTAGACAGAACAGAGCATAGCATGATCAGAGCAAAGCATAGCATAACAGAGCATAGCATAGCACAACAGATCATAGCATAGCATAACAGAGCATAGCATGACAGATAGCACTGATGATTCCTTCGTGTCTATGGTTTACTGATCAGTCCCTAAGTTTTACTCCTCTAAGGGGTCGAGGCCATTAGTTACACCATGTAACCCAGAAATCCGAAATATTCCGTAAACCATATAACGACAGAACCGTGTCTATGGTTTACTGATCAGTTCCTAAGTTTTGCTCCTCTAAGGGGTCGAGGCCATTAGTTACACACAGTAACCCAGAAATCCGGAATATTTCATAAACCCATATAACGACAGCAAAATCAGTACAAGCGGAGTTTGACACGAAACAGAGATTTGAACAGAAAGGTGCTCGAACAGTAGACGAAAACTGAACTTTCGAAATTATTATATAATATAAAACGAATATATTATTTAGCAAAAGCCCACTTACTAAAATCTGAAATTTGGTAGAGTCTGGTATACGAATCTGGGGTGAAGTCTGGTAGCATGAATCCTGCTATTTGAACGAAGTCTGGCAGTAAATCGATTTCACGGATTCTTCCTAAGTCTCGCACCTGCTGGATCGTTGCTTGCATAGAACTTTGGCTAACAAACCTGCTGGAATTTTCGCAGCACTTTGTCGTGAGAGTTTATGATTTATCTCGGCCGTTACAGCTCGTAATCTGAGTCTGTATTCGTGTAGAAATTGTTGGAATTCACGAGCTAAAATCTGAATTTTCGTTGGTCAAAGCTGGGTTAACCGTCCAACAGCTGGTTTGATTTTCCTGCGTCTGGTTTAACTATTCCCGCAGCTGGTTTTTCCTGCGTCTGGTTTAACTATTCTCGCAGCTGGTTCTTTTCAAGCTCACGACTGATCCCTAGCGTTAAGTCAAAAAGTTGTCGTGTCAACTTATTCAAACGACATCGTTTTGCTATCGCTAAACATCAAGTCCCATCTGCTGGATTTAACTAATCCAAACGACATCGTAAGGGTTACGTCAGCATTGCTTCCACCTGCTGGTTCTCCAGTCACATTACTCAGAATCCCCTCGCTTCTGGTTCCAAAACACAGCGTCTCAACTTAACGAAACGACGTCGCTCTATTTCTTCTTCGCAACTGTCCAGACTTCACTCTTCTTTGCATCGCGTCTGAATCAATCTTTGTAACACAACGTCTGGTTTTTCGTTCCTTTGCAATCCAGTCGACTGGTATAAAATCTTGCGACTGGATGCACTTGCAGCTGGTTGTCCAGTCGTTGGTTTTTTTTCTTTTGAAGCTGAATTCTAGGGTTTTCACATCCCTCCCTCCTTAAAAGAAGTTTCGTCCTCGAAACTTTGGTTACTCTGTTTATCGAAAAGGTAGGGATATTGGTTTCACATCTTTTCTTCCACCTCCCAGGTGGCTTCTCTTTCGGTGTGGTTGGACCACTGGACCCTGACATAAGGGATCGTTCTTCGTCGGAGTACCTGGTCCTTTCTGTCCACGATTCTAATCGGGACTTCTTCATAATTCAGTCCTTGGGTTAGATTTCCTTCCACAAGAAGTGGCCCTTCATCAAGAACATGACTAGAGTCTGAGATATATCTCCTTAGTTGAGATACATGGAATACATTATGGATTCTTGACATACTGGGTGGTAAGGCTAGTCTTTAGGCAAGTGTTCCTACTTTTTCCAAGATCTCAAAGGGTCCGACATACCGGGGGTTTAGCTTTCCGGCCTTATCAAATCAGACTACTCCTTTCATTGGTGAAACCTTAATGTACACTTTTTCACCTACTTCGAATGCCAAAGGTCTTCTCTTTAGATCTGCCCAGCTCTTCTGTCGATCCTGGGCTGCCTTCAGTCTCTCCTTGATAATGGCTACTGTTGGATCTGTTTTTTACAGATCCTGATTAAGTTTTGAATTACACAAAACCTGTTGTTGTTATTCTAACAATTCTATTCTAAGTGCGCAGATTTCAGGTCAAGAATATATTCAGCAGATGGTTCACATTATAAATGTTCAGCAGTGGTTTAGTGTTCATGGAATCAGCAGTTGAATTAGCAATGGAGACGTCCAGAGTTACATCAGCTGTTCGTAATCAGCTGGAGCATGATAATCCAGCTGAAACAATAACAACCAGCTGAAGAGCTAAAGTGCGAAGCAAACCAGCTGGATTTTGTATTGAGAAGCTTGCTGAAGAAGAAGAAGAAGAAGCTGAAGACTTAGTTCCAGATGATGAAGATCAGCTGGAAGCGCAAGAAAGGAAGCAGTTATAAGTACTGCTGATGAATCTATCAGCAGTCGTGTTTATAAGTACTGCTGACGAATCTGTTAGCAGTCGCAAGAAGAAGAAGAAAGTCGCATTTATAAGTACTGTTAATGAATCTATTAACATGGACAGGCAGATAATGCGCGGATTTTGTTAGCCTATCCACTATTACCCATATTCCATCGTGGCCTAGTCTTGTCTTCGGTAGGCCAACTACAAAGTCCATGGATATGTTTTCCCACTTCCATTCTGGAATTTCTAGTGGTTGTAACAATCCTCCAGGTCTTTGATGTTCGGCCTTGACTTGTTGGCATACATGGCATCTTGCAACAAAATCAGCAACATTTCTTTTCATCCCATTCCACCCAAAGTGTTCTTTCAAATCTCTGTACATCTTTGTACTTCCCGGGTGGATTGAGAATTTGGACTTATGTGCTTCAGACATCACTTCCTGACGGAGGTTATCGATGTCAGGTACACATAGTCGTCCGTTCATCCAAAGGATCCCATCTTGGTCCGTTCGGAAATCTGGCGATTCCCTTTCCTTGATCTGTTCCTTCAGCCTCATCATGCTGGGGTCTTGATCTTGTTTTAGCTTGATCAATTCTTTAAGGCATGGTTGGGATGAGAGCGATGATAGTACCACCTTGCTCATATTCTTCCGACTTAGCGCATCGGCCACCTTATTTGCCTTTCCTGGGTGGTAGTTGATCGTTAAGTCGTAGTCCTTTATCAGCTCGAGCCATCTCCTTTGTCTCAAATTCAATTCCTTCTGAGTGAATATGTACTTTAGACTTTGATGGTCGGTGAGTACTTCGTATTTTGCACCATAAAGATAGTGTCGCCAAATATTTAGGGCAAAAACAACCGCTGCTAGCTCTAAGTCGTGAGTCGGGTAGTTGCGTTCATGCGTCTTCAGTTGCCTTGAGGCATACGCAATTAATCTGCCATCTTGCATGAGCACACATCCCAGTCCTTCTTTCGAGGCATCGCTGTAGATGGTAAAGTCTTTGTCTCCCATCGGTAGCGTCAGAACAGGGGCAGATATTGCAGCTCATCGGCAGTGCGCAAAATTTTTCAATCGGTTATCAACAGCGCCTGCTGATCTTTTAATCCTATTTCCAGGGACCAACAGCTACCTTTTTCACTGTCTCTTGAACGAGCTCAGGTCCAGTGATAGCCTTCTCTCCAACCTCATCCCAATATAGCGGCGATCGACATTTCCGACCATAGAGGGCTTCATATGGTGCCATCCCTATGCTGCTGTGGTAACTATTGTTGTATGCGAACTCTATTAGGGGTAGATGTTCGCTCCAATTGCTACCGAAGTCTAATGTGCAAGTCCGCAGCATGTCTTCTAGGGTCTGGATGGTCCTCTCAGTTTGTCCATCTGTTTGCGGGTGATAAGCAGTACTGAGAGTAACCTTACTTCCCATGGCTTCTTGGAAGCTCTTCCAGAAACGAGATACGAACCTTGGGTCCGTATCTGACAGGATTCTTGTTGGAACTCCGTGTAGCCTGACGATGTTGTCCATGTACAACGAAGCTAACTTGTCCAAGCCGTAGTTCATTCGGACAGGTAGAAAATGCACGGATTTTGTTAACCTATCCACGATTACCCATATTCCATCGTGTCCTAGTCTTGTCTTCGGTAGGCCAACTACAAAGTCCATGGATATGTTTTCCCACTTCCATTCTGGAATTTCTAGTGGTTGTAACAATCCTCCAGGTCTTTGATGTTCGGCCTTGACTTGTTGGCATACATGGCATCTTGCAACAAAATCAGCAACATTTCTTTTCATCCCATTCCACCAAAAATGTTCTTTCAAATCTCTGTACATTTTTGTACTTCCCGGGTGGATTGAGAATTTGGACTTATGTGCTTCAGACATCACTTCCTGACGGAGGTTATCGACGCCGGGTACACATAGTCGTCCGTTCATCCAAAGGATCCCATCTTGATCCGTACGGAAATCAGGCGATTCCCTTTCCTTGATCTGTTCTTTCAGCCTCATCAAGTCGGGGTCTTGATCTTGTTTTAACTTGATCAATTCTTTAAGGCATGGTTGGGCTGAGACTGAAGATAGTATCACCTTGTTCATATTCTTCCGACTTAGCGCATCGGCCACCTTATTTGCTTTTCCTGGGTGGTAGTTGATCGTTAAGTCGTAGTCCTTTAACAGCTCGAGCCATCTCCTTTGTCTCAAATTCAATTCCTTCTGAGTGAATATGTAATTTAGACTTTGATGGTCGGTGAATACTTCACATTTTGCTCCATAAAGATAGTGTCGCCAAATCTTTAGGGCAAAAACCACCGCAGCAAGCTCTAAGTCGTGAGTTGGGTAGTTGCGTTCATGCGTCTTCAGTTGCCTTGAGGCATACGCAATTACTCTGCCATCTTGCATGAGCACACATCCTAGTCCTTCTTTCGAGGCATCGCTGTAGATGGTAAAGTCTTTGTCTCCCATCGGTAGCGTCAGAACAGGGGCAGATGCAAGCTTCATTTTCAGAGTCTCGAAGCTTGTCTCACACTCTTCGTTCCAGTTAAACTTGGAGTTCTTCTGGGTGAGTTGAGTGAGTGGTAAGGCTATGGAAGAGAAGCCTTCTACAAAGTTTCGATAGTAGCCGGCCAACCCCAAGAAACTTCTAACTTCTGTCACCGTCTTAGGTGCAGGCAAGTCCATTATGGATTCCCCCTTCTTTGGATCTACTGATACGCCTGCTTCGGAGATTATATGGCCTAGGAATGCCACACTTTTTAACCAGAATTCACACTTCTTGAATTTGGCGTACAGTTGTTTCTCTCGCAGGGTCTGGAGAGTAATTCGGAAATGTTCTTGGTGGTCTTCTTCGCTTGATGAATATACTAGTATATCATCTATGAACACCACCACAAATTTGTCGAGGAATGGTCTGAATACAAGGTTCATGAGGTCCATGAAGGCCGCTGGTGCATTGGTTAGACCAAATGGCATTACTGTGAATTCATAATGACCATACCTTGTCCTAAATGCAGTTTTAGGGACATCCTCATCCCTGATCTTCAGTTGGTGATAACCCGACCTCAAATCCAACTTGGAGAAGGTTGTGGCTCCCTTGAGTTTATCGAAAGATCGTCAATTCTCGGAAGAGGATACTTGTTCTTGATTGTGATCTTATTCAACTCTCTGTAGTCGATACATAATCTCATGGTTCCATCCTTCTTCTTGACGAATAAGATTGGAGCTCCCCAAGGTGATACACTGGGTCGGATCTGCTTTTTGTCTAGCAGTTCTTGTAATTGATCCTTGATTTACTTGAGTTCTGCAGGTGCCATTCGATAGGGTGCCTTGGATATTGGGGTCGACCCTGGCACTGGGTTGATCTAGAACTCAATTTCTCGATCAGGCACTTTTCCAGGTAAGTCTTCTGGAAATACATCTGCAAACTCTCGCACTACCGGGATATCTTCTATCTTGGGCTCGTCTCCTTCTTTTACTTCTTGGATCATTGCCAAGAAAACTTCTGCTCCGGTCTTCATGGCTATCCATGCTTGGGCCGCAGAAAGTAGGGACTTTCGCTCTTTGTTCTTCCCATAGTAAATCATCTCTTTTTGGTCGAAGGTTTGGAGCTTCACGTTCTTACCTCGGCAATCCACCACTGCATGGTTCTTAGATACCCAATCCATCCCTAAGATGGCGTCAAACTCGACCATGTTGAGTTGTATCAAATTTGCGGAGAACGAATGGTCGGTTATCGAAATCTCACAGTTTCGATGAATCTTATGGGTTTCGATGGTAGCGTTGGTAGGAGTTGCTACTCTATAGGGTTCAGGTAGAACTTCAAGTTCTAACCCTAATTTCTTAGCAAATCTCCTAGATACGAACGAATGCGTAGCACCACAATCAAACAACACATAAGCAGGCAGCTTGTTGATGAAAATGGTACCTGTCACCACGTCGCTGGCGTCTTCAGCTTCTTCCTGTGTCATTGCGAACACACGAGCATTGGGCTTATCCTCCCTAGGCTTTGGATTGCTCGGAGCCTCATTGCTCGATTCAGCTTTTGCGCCTTGGTTCTCCGGACAATCCGCAATTCGGTGGCCCAACTTTCCACACTTGAAGCATGCACCGCTCTGCTTGCGACAGTCTCCAGGATGACATTGGCCGCAGGAGGAGAAATGGGCAATGCCTGGTTATTCTGTGTAGGAGCTAAGCCACGGTTGTTGAAGCATGGCCGCTTGTTCCTAGGCCCACCTTGCGAAGTCTGGGCACTGAGGGGGCGCTTGTTTTTGTTGTCCGCTTCCCGCCTCTTTATGTCAGTCTCAGCGCGGATTGCAGCTCCCATCAAGTCTTCAAGACTCGTGTCTTGGTAAACCGCGAGGGCTGACTTGATACGGCTGTTTAGACCTCTATTGTATCGGTGCATCATGAGAGTGTTATCCGCCATAATCGTTGGGACGTAGGAGCCCAAGGAATTAAACTTTGAGGTATACTCTACAACCGACATGTCTGTGGTCTGAGTGAAGGTCTCGAACTCGCTGAGCCTCTGCATTCGTACTTCCATGGGAAATTACTGTTTCAAGAATGCTTCTCGAAACCTCTGCCACGTCATAGCTTGTCCATTGGAAGTCATGGTGGGCTCAACTGCTTCCCACCATTTCCTAGCTTTACTGTCGAGGAGTGGTGTTACCACATCCACTTTGACTGCGTCTGGGACTTCCAGGAGTCGAAGCTGCGTCTCGATGTTCTTCATACAGGTTTGAGCAACTTCTGGGTCGTGGCTTCCATCAAAGGTGGGGGCTTTATTCTTACGTAGGGACTCGTAATAGAACTTCGTCCCACGGGTTGGAGGGGGAGGAGGCGGAGCTTGGTTGTGGTTGGGACCAACCAACCCTTGAAGCGTTGTGGAAACCATTGTAACTATTGCCATCAGGTCTTCTCTACTAAGACCAGTTCCGTTGTTTGAGGGTCCTTCGCCTCCATTGTTCCTATCGTTACGTCGGTCGCCCGCCATATTCTGCCATACGGAGTCTTTATTAAGAATGGTGGTATATAACGGTGAAAGGTCGGGAATAAAATATCTTGAAGGCTAAGCAATTTATTCGAATAGAAAGATGAATTGAATACAAAGTTAAAATATATTCTATTCATCATCTATCTCTCCCTCGCCCAGAGGAATATCCTCAATCTCTTCCTGTTCTTCATCCAGGTTTGAGCAACTTCTGGGTCGTGGCTTCCATCAAAGGTGGGGGCTTTATTCTTACGTAAGGACTTGTAATAGAACTTCGTCCCACGGGTTGGAGGGGGAGGAGGCGGTGCTTGGTTGTGTTTGGGACCAACCAACCCTTGAAGCGTTGTGGAAACCATTGTAACTATTGCCATCAGGTCTTCTCTACTAAGACCAGTTCCGTTGTTTGAGGGTCCTTCGCCTCCATTGTTCCTATCGTTACGTCGGTCGCCTGACATATTCTGTCATAGAGAGTCTTTATTACGAATGAAGGTATTTAACTGTGAAAGGTCGGGAATAAGATATCTTAAGGCCTAGGAATTTATTCGAATAAAAGATGAATTGAATACAACGCTAAAATATATCCTATTCATCGTCTATCTCTCCCTCGCCCAGAGGAATATCCTCAATCTCTTCCGGTTCTTCTTCCGGTTCTTCCTCCCAATCACCATCGAATGGGGCAGGGGCATTTTTGGCTTCTTGAAGATCGTGGATGGTTTGGAGTAGGCTATCCTTTTCATCCACTAGGGCCTCGATGAGCAAGTGTTGTGCCTGCATTGAGTCTTCGGCTTCGTGGATACGAGCCCGGAACTTCTGATAGCACTCCACATGGTTTGCTTTAAATAGTTGCTTCTTAACTTTCATCTTCTCAATCTTCTTTGACATGCTCAGTCCTATCTCAGTCAGTCCGGCAATGACCTTATGTGAGGCTTCTAAGGCTACTTGCGTTTCTTTAAGTTCCTTCTTCGTGGCGGCTAATCCTCGTCTCTCAGTGGCTAACTGGGCTCTAAGGTGCCTAATTGTGCGGTCTTGGTTATCGAGGGCGATTTGTTTCATGCGGAGGGCAGCCGCAGCACGAGTACGGGGGACAGAAGGGGCCATTTCCTAAAATCGAGGATACGTCCAAAAATATAAAGTCGTGAGGTTAATCCATAAACAGAAGATACTAACCATAGGGATTTCAAAACTGAAGTCGGAGTCCTGTACAAAAGGTTAGTGTATTTTTCAAAAAGGCAAAAATGTGTTTTCGGAGGGTAACACTGGTCTGTCGCCAAAATCCGAAATTCTTCCTCAATATTGAAAATTTCGTATTTGGTTTCCCAGCTGGATTATGTACATGGTGAGCTCTGATACCACTAAAATGTCACGCCCCGAGACCGAGACTCATGACATCGGTAATATTAAACAATTAAAAAAAATTGTTAAACATTAAGCCATCATAGCGTAGCTCAAACCAGTCTATTACTAATCGAAATATAATAGTTTTTACATCTGAAACTAAAATATAAATAACAGAATGCGGAAGCGAATAAAATACATAAACAAAAATCTGAATCTTCTCCAGCCCCGGAACTGATCTTGTTCTTCTTCTTCTACCTGCTCTTCATCCTCATCTGGGTGGATAAGTAAGGGGTGAGTGTTTGGAGAAACACTCAACAACTGGGGGATACCATTCGAGCATACAGAATATACTTATACATATACTGAATAACAGATTTCAGAACAGAGCTTAGACAGAACAGAGCATAGCATGATCAGAGCAAAGCATAGCATAACAGAGCATAGCATAGCACAACAGAGCATAGCATAGCATAACATAGCATAGCATGACAGATAGCACTGATGATTCCTTCGTGTCTATGGTTTACTGATCAGTCCCTAAGTTTTACTCCTCTAAGGGGTCGAGGCCATTAGTTACACCAAGTAACCCAGAAATCCGAAATATTCCGTAAACCCATATAACGACAGAATCGTGTCTATGGTTTACTGATCAGTCCCTAAGTTTTGCTCCTCTAAGGGGTCGAGGCCATTAGTTACACACAATAACCCAGAAATCCGGAATATTTCGTAAACCAATATAACGACAGCAAAAATCAGTACAAGCGAAGTTTGACACGAAACAGAGATTTGAACAGAAAGGTGCTCGAACAGTAGACGGAAACTGAACTTTCGAAATGATTATATAATATGAAACGAATATAATATTTAGCAAAAGCCCACTTACTAAAATCTGAAATTTGGTAGAGTCTGGTATACGAATCTGGGGTGAAGTCTGGTAGCACGAATCCTGCTATTTGAACGAAGTCTGGCAGTAAATCGATTTCACGAATTCTTCCTAAGTCTCGCTCCTGCTGGATCGTTGCTTGCACAGAACTTTGGCTAACAAACCTGCTGGAATTTTCGCAGCACTTTGTCGTGAGAGTTTATGATTTATCTTGCTGATTTTCGAAGCGGTGTGGAGAGTTCTTGCGATTACAATCGGTATTTATAGGTGGCGAGGAGGGGGAGTCGAGCGTCCGTCATTAAAGGACTTTAATTCCTCTTTACGTTGCCCATTACAAAATCATAAACGTAGGCATTGACTTGGGTGAGTAATTCGACCATTAATCCTCTAAATCGGTCGTTACAGCTTGTGAATCTGATCTGTATTCGTGTAGAAACTGTTGGAATTCGCGAGCTAAAATCTGAATCCGTTGGTCAAAGCTAGGTTGACCGTCCAACAGCTGGTTTTATTTTCCTGCATCTGGTTTAACTATTCCCGCAGCTGGTTTTTCCTGCGTCTGGTTTAACTATTCCCACAGCTGGTCACTCTAAACTCACGCATCTGCTGATCCAGTAGTCAACACTCAAAAATGTTGACCAACACGTGCCGCTCTCTCGATCACTCTCGCATTAAAACCACGTCTGCCAGCAGCAACCTCTAACGCGCAACTGCTGGTTCTTTGTAACGACGGCGTTAAATCTCTTAAGGTGGGGAGAATGTGAGGATTGAGAATTTAGATTAGTGATTAATTGATTGGATTTGGGATTAATCACGTGTTTTTAGAGGATAATGCAAAAGAAATCTGGTTTCCTGTTGATTCGGAAGTTGTATTATTTTTGGGAATTCAGTCGCAGCAAATTTTGGTGAAGTCAACGCTGGTCAACGGTACTGTAGCTACCTGCTGGTGTTTGCATCGGTAGGGTGAAGTAGGCGTGACGCGTTGCATCTGCTGGTTTTAGTTCGTCGAAGGGTTTGCTACTGGCCGAGTATTGCTTTTGGCGCGAGAATGATTGAGGAAGCGACACGTGTTGGTCAACGTTTTTTAGTGTTGACTAGGAGATTCAGCAGTTGTGTTAGATAGGAGTGACCAGCTGCTGATAGTAACGCTTGCGTGTGCCTTGCGTCTTAGTGAGGAACCAGCAGTAGGAGTTTCCCACATGCAACTGCTGATGTTGCATGCGTCGTCGTTTTGAGAAAGCGTCTATTACGCACGTGGTAACCAGCTGCGAGAGTTTTCCTTGTGTACCTGCTGGTTTTGTAAGTGCATCGACTGGATTGGTTTGTGTAGGCGCGGCGACGTCGTTTGATTTAGTTAAGACGCTGCGTTTTGGATGTTGCAGCTGGAACCAGTCGTTGGTTGTTTTGAAGAGATCTGCTGTCTGCTGGTTTAGCGCTGCGGCGTCGTTTTGTTTAATTGGAGCGGTGTCATTTCGAGATTGTAGTTTCGCATACAGCTTTTGGTTGCTTCTGCTGGTTGTTAACGAAAGAAAGAGATGGTACCTGCTGGTCGATACCTGCTGGTCTTGTCGACTGATTTGATGATTAGCAGATGTTGGATTTGGGAGATTCTAAATGAAAGTGTTGTTCAACACTTAGAATTATTTTGAACCAGACATTCCTTATCTCCTCTTTTCCAAACCCTCGAAATAGCTACTGTTCACCATCTTTTTCTATCGCCATTTTTCCGTCGATTCCAGCCTCTGTTTTTGACGTTCTTGGTGGCGCTGGACTCCTTGAGACTTGCTCTTCCCATTGATACTAGTTTAGAAGCTAGGATCAGCGAGTTGAGAACACCCGTAGGTCCTGCTCGTTCGTGAATTGCTGGTTTTCGTTGAGCCGATTCTGCCGTTGTTTCTTTTGAGCTTTTGGGTGAGCATTTATTGTTGTTTGAGCTTGGTTTTTAGTAGTTAATGTCTGCGTAGAAGTGTAGGATCGAAATATACTTCTGGCCGTAGGATTGGCGGGATTGTGTAGCTGAATTGAGCTAAGATATTAGCTATGTTGTAACAGATTTCAGCTTCCAGGAAGTTCCTGCTGCGTGAATTGAACAAGGAGAAATCTGTTAGGTAAATTGAGGAAGAGAGGTACGAATTTGAGCAGCCCTTAGCAGGTTTGAGCTTGAACATGACTATAATTTGATGTTGTGAAATCTGTGGCTTTACTGTTATGTGCCTACGTGAACCAGTTGTTGTTTTTGGTTGAGTATGCATACTGTTTTTACATTTAGGCATTGTATGTATTGAGCATGGATATTGAATGGCATTCATGCATACATCTTGAGCCTGATTTACAGATTTGATTTTATAACGTGATTGGGTGCCACGTTGTGACTGGTCGACGGATTGGTCGTGCCCGAAAAGTCCAACGCTATCGTCGGAGCGGTGACTACTGGATACGAGTGTCTACCGCCGAGCTGTGATGGGTTGACGTGCCCCGATGATCACGGACCGATGATTTCCCGGTTGATAGACCGTGGTATAGAGGCGACATGATATGATTTGCCGATTGTTACACCGGTCTAGCTGACTGATTTCCTTTGACAGCCTCATGCATTCATAGCATTGATTTATAGCATGTTGCATTTTTATCTTCTTTGATAGCTCTTCATACTGAGACTTGACCTCGTACTTGTTTCCTGCTTTTGTTATTGTTTGGGTCTGTGTTGCTCATTTGCAGGAACTTCAGGTAACCAAGCTGGACCGAGTGGAAGTTCAGCTGGTCGATCCCCGCGTCCCTGAGTCCCAGTCTATATATGATATGTATTGCGCCGGGGGATTCCCCGTGTTTTCATGTATTGGGGATCTTCATTTGATTGATATTGTTGTTACCTGTTGCACATGAGTTTGAGTCAACTCATATTTTGAGTATTGAATATTGTGAATGTATGATTTGAAGTTCAGGCCCATTGTATTTCGAAAAATTTT